>JAZHYW010043033.1:0-124381 GCA_037355805.1 Ixodes ricinus
CAGACAGACGCGTCGAAAAATGGCTTCGCCGCCTGCTCCGCCCGCTTCGCCGGCCCTTTCACAATCTAAAAAATTAAAACCGCGCGTGTCCTCCATACAATTGGACATTCTGATTAGCTTTATGGAGGACCATCCACAATTGGCGAGGGCCTGCACCGAGCTCACCGCAGAGTTCACCAGAGATCGGCGAACTCTGTGGTGGGCCGAACTTGTACGGCGCCTCAACAGCCAGGGGCCGGCGAACAAGACTCGGGCGGAGTGGCAGCAGTTTTGGGGTGCAAAAGTTAGAGTTGCTAAGTCCAAGGCAGGTATCCTGAGTGAGGACGGGAGGGGCACGGGAGGAGGTCCACCCCGAGGTTCGCCTCTGACTCCAGAGGAGGAGCGGATTCTAGGAATCCTGGGTGTGGACACAGTCCAAGGTTGTGGCGGGCCAGTGCTGGGACTGGAGGTGAGATCACACCATTTTTGCATTCACATGCCGACTTTTATGGTGCACCGATTAGCAGTGGGGAAAACACCCCCAAAGATTGCTGCCCTTGTGCATGGTGAAACAAAACCTTGCTCAGATGCCCTATAGTATATCACCATCTTATTGTCCTGTAGAGGGTCACAGTAAATTTGTATGCTAATTCTAAGCCTGACTGCATATATCAAGAAAAGTTCTGAAAATAGTGGGATACGTGGGTCTATAGTTGGTGGGCCAATAGTTTGCACGTCCTAGCCACTAATAGAGTTGCCAAAATTATTTCAGCAACCGGCCGAAGATGCCCTTCAAACTGGGCCATCAACCTCGACGGCATTCGGGGACTATCCGAGCCCAGTCGATGAGCCGGATGACGAGGCTGGAGGCAAGTGTTTCTTTCAATGAACCTGAATTTGTTGGTATGAAGTATATATACAATCTGCGCATCTCTGAGGCTGTCTCACAGTTTAATCTTGATTAGAAAACATGATATGTTAATCCGATAATAATTTTCCTTAACCAGGGTTTCCCGGCCCAACCCGACGCCCAGTATTTGGTGCGGGTAGTCTCCGGTACCACCCCATCCGGTCCAGAGAGGAGTCAGGCGAGCTCCTCGTGGAGTCGCAGGCCGACCTAGTGACCCAAGTCACACGGCTCGTTCAAGCTGTTCACCAGCAGGTCGAGGTAGTCACAAAGCAAATACATTCAGTAAGCCAGAAACGTGTAACCTGCACGCAGCGTGTTCACTCAAGAATCAAGAGCATGCACCATTGGACCCACATCTTTATAAAGTGCACAGGCAGTTCATAATATAGGAATTACACTTGTGCAATCATTGCCTGAAAGAAATGGAAGCAGTGGAGAACCATAAAAGGCAAATATTTAGTGACTACTTTCCACATTACGCATCCAGTGCAATAGGTTGGTCATATTTGTGACACAATTGCAAACCATATAGTATACATAGGGCGTAAACTCTTGTGGTGGATGTACCGAACTCATCTCCTTTCTATCAGCTAGGTGACTCTAATCACTTATTTTATCGGGCAGATATCCTTCAATTTAGGCAAGCTTACCCTTTAGTTTCATTAACCTGGTCCTATGACTACATAGCTTTGTCACAGGTAAACTAAATGTCAGGCTCCGATACATTATTTATTTATGATCCTATTACCACAAAGCGGCAATCAGCATATTAGTGATCCACTGTGCAAAGTGGCAGTGGACAAGCAGGACATAGTTCCCAATTACATATGCAACTGTTTAGCTGACAAATCAGCCATTTGCAATAATTACAAACAAAAAGGAAGCAAGAAATTTATACAGATTGTGCATTAGATGTGATGGTGCTGTGTGCATTTTGCTAGAAATAAATATTTCTACATTTGTTTCACCCTGAGATATACAGTAATGTGAGCGATACTCCACAATTGGAGTATCGCAGCGATACTTACAGATACATGATGCCACCTACTAAAAAAACATAGGGCGTTGCTCGACCCAAGTTGCGTGGCCAGGTCCTTGCTGCCGACCCTGCAACTTTGGAGGGAGTACGAGTATGTCAATGCTGAGTATGTGGACGATGAGCATGTCGACGATGAGTATGTTGACGCAGACAAAACCCTGCCACCAGTTGACGCAGCTGAACATTCGCCACCGATCGATGCAGTCGAGAGCCTACAAGTGGGAGACTTCCACAATGACATTCCTCTCGACAACCTAGAGAAAGAAAATGGCAATTGTAGCTGGAACAATACAACACCTGCGATCGACAGCAACCTACTAGACGAAACTCAAGCTGCAGTCATCGCCATTGCGCCCCCAAACCACGTTATACCAACAGAACCGCCCAGCTTCTTTATGGTCACACAACAAACAGTATCCCGATATGGACCATAACCACGGGACTCTGACCTGTGCGGTGCTCTGAGTAAACACCTGGCGGGTGATAAATTACGTGCAGACGGCAATAATTTCGATAGGGAGGATGGTGGAATGGTGTGTGCAAACTGAGGATGAAGTACGATGGTCGAATGAAGAAAGGTCTTTGGCCCATTAGACATGTTACAAAGAACACAATATTGTGCAGTGAAGAAAAGCTGTGTATGAAGGTGTTAATAAAACCATCAAATATTGCACGCTGTAGAATGATTTAATGAAGTTAAACAAAAGTTATTTTCCTCAAACAGGCCACAAACGAGCTGGTACGTGTGGGCACACAGGCCACGGGGCTCCTGTGCCTGATTGCCTTCCTGGCAATTCAACGCACAGGAGGAGGCCACGGACTTGATTAGGGACGCACCTGATTAATAGCGAGGTTGGTTCCCTTTCTCTTGACACTTCTTTCAGCTCTTATAGTAAACATTATAATTTCTGTTTACTTTTCAGGACAAGCACCTCTCGACCAAAACAGAAAGAGCTGTGTGTATTTTTAAACGGACCTTTTTACACGAATAAACTTTTAATTTATGCTTCAAAATTTTCTGGCTTGTGGAAATTGGTATGTGCGAAACGTGTAAAAGATTTATTGCTCTCTTCGAATGATTTCTACACAGGTGACTTTGCATGGGAACTTTCCTGTAAATATTTTCGGCATCTTCCCCTAAACGACTTCCACACATGAAGCCATGATTGAGGAAAGTCCTGTAAATATAGCAGAATGACAAGCTAGGCCTGTAATGTTATGCTGGAAATGTCCACCCACATCGCTTGTCACCTATTATCTTGAATGCTATCTCGGAAGTAAATATATCACTGAACAAAATTTTGAACCACTGTTGTTCGACACATTTGAAAAATGTATCAAAATTCGCAATACCAGGACTAATGAGCACTTTTATATGCTCACCCAGCAAAGCAAATAATGAAAATAGATTCACAACAAATAGCAGGGCCCAATAACCAGATAAATATTGAAGCAGAGAAATACGCAGCTTATGCATGATCAACGTATGTGAACCTCCCTAACAGGAGATTAAAAGCAGCCCTGCCTCAAATAACATGCGAGCAAGTTTAGAACATGCATTGGAGATGCATCACCCTACACATGTGCTATGCCTGTGCAGCCACATTGAATGTGCCTACCATTGAATGGTTTTTACAAAGCATTTATATGGATGTAGCATACTGTATGGGGTTCAAAAATCAGAGGATCCTGTCTCGTAGAGAGCTTCAACAACAGTCTTCCAATATGGCCTGGAACACATGAGTTGTCAAACTAGCAGAGCTAGTATAAAATGTATCTCCCTGCACATCAAGCATCTTCTAGATGGAAAAAAAGTGTAACTAATAGCTGCTGGGCAGTAACTATAGCAATTCCCTTTAATAGGGCCCCTAGCAGGGGTCTATTAAAAGGGCTGCAGTATGTTCTAACTTAATAATCAACAGTGTAATAGAAACCCAGACATAGCTGAGGAACTGAATGTTTATTGCGGCTAATGTACGGTTTATTAAAACTTTTATACCTTCGACATAGTCCTTCACAACTTCAGCTCAAAGGAGGAAGTGCAATTATAAATTGACTGCAAAATATCGAACTAAAATTGAACGTTAACACTTGTGCGAACAGTTGTCACCATGTGAGCTATAGGAGCAAAGATTGATGTTTGGTCGAGGCATGAGACCATTATCCCAGATGTTGTAGCATAATAGGTCGTAATTATAACCAAGTTGAATGACGCCTGTCTCCAAATTAGTACAGTAGACTCACAAATTCACACTCAAGAAAGCCACAAATTTTGTTTGAATTATCGAAAATTCATCTAAATATGATGAAAGATAAAATTATGATTTGTAATATGAATGGCTACACATAGAAAGCAGATATTTGATGATTTCCTCTACGTAGGTTTCTGTTCATAGGCAGGTATGCCACACATGAAACATTTTTGAAATGCATGGCATAAGTTCATTCATCCCTCAAAAATGTTGTTTAACATGGACGGTTTAGACAGCAAATGACAACTGAAAAAAAATTAAGTTTGTTCATCAGGCCAAGAGGTTGTCTATTAGGCAAGGGGCACACAAACGATGAGAATGGGCACCGGGCGGCAGTTTTCAGAGCAACTTGCGCGGACGCTGCGACGTGGACCCATGCCATGCCGCCACGTCGCCGCGTCTGTGCAAGTTGATATGAACATTTTTACGTGGTGCCCGTTTTCATAGCTTCTGTGTTCCCGCTCCAGCACCATTGAGTGCGCTTTTCACCAAGCACCGGTGCACTCCGGAAAAGCAACACCCGCGGAAGTAAGCTTCGCGGGTATTGCCTCTCTGCAGTGCAGCGGTGCTCGGAAAGAAGCGCACCCATCAGGGCTGCGAGAACAAAAAGTATAAAATGCATGAAAACGCCGTACAAATGAAGCGGCTTATGAACATATTAAAAATATCGCCATCAACCAAAATTTTAAAATTTGTTTGAATTAATCAGGAGTAAAAAATAACCGAGTCTTATTTATCGCGAGCCTACTGTAAAATAAAAACAACTTGTAGAGTTGGTTTTGGGGTTACCAATTTTTTATTTTTTTTATTTGACATAATACTTGTCTTTTTACATGGAGAGGACATATTACATGCTCATTGGTGCTTAGAAATACATATAAAAGTTTACATTCTTTTCCAGTGTTGTTTGTGTACAATACCTCCATTCAACCTAATTTGTTTTGCTTGTTCTCTTGTGAGCACTGGACAACCACTACAGCTGTAGCCAAGAAGCAAACAATAGTAATTAGGTGGTCTTGTCATGGGGGAATTCAACTACCACACTGGAGGATGAAAACTACGTCGTCTGACCTAAATTCCCCCGAAATACACTGATGGGTTCCCGGAGCTATTAAATTTCCTCGACCCTTTTAGCCTCCCATTACTTTTTCAGTTTAGGCGTGTAAAGTTTACGTCTTGTTGTCACGTGACGTGAAGTCGCTCGTTGTCTCGTGACGGGAAGTCACTCGTTGTTTTCGGGGTCTGTGGTTTAAGTGAGGCCGGGATCGTGGACTTTTAAGATTTATAACATGGTTTAATATACACAAAAACTACAACATACTTCAAAGTTCACTCATTCTCAAAACTTGATGGCCTCTGCCGTTTTACCTTATAAATGACACCTCTGCTCTTTTTCCACTCGATTCAACCGCATTGCCCTCGATAGGTCTTCGATCTCAACTCGTGCGCATCTCTCTCTGAACTCCCACTCAGTTTCAATCCTCCTACATCGCTCTCGATGCATCTCCTCTCGAATCCCTTAGTCGACCCCCCCCTTCTCAACTCTCATGCTCTCAGCATTGCTACCCTCCCTCATCTCTTCCTCTCTCCCTCTAATATGCATTGTCATCTCTGAAGGGTGCCTACACATATGCCGACAAGCAAAGTCGAATACCAAGTCAAGTTGGCGCCACCAAACTAGTTGTGTACCCACCAGGAAGGTGCCGCTCTCGGAGCGACCCCCTGTTCGAGAGTAGTATGCGCGCCATGTTGCTTTTGTGGTGCTACTTCCTGCTGCCGCCTTTTGCGCGGCTGCAACATTAAACCACTTCTGGAAACCTTCTCGCATACAAGTTCATTGCCCTGCTCTACATCTAAAGGGTATTCACACGAGGAGAAATCCCGGGATGTCTCCCCGGCACGCGCATCCCACGACGAAAACGTCAGGCTTTGCGATGTGCAAAAGCCTCGCGTTTTCATCTCGTGATGCGCACGTGCCGGGGAGAAATCCCCGGGATTTCTCCCTCGTGTGAATACCCCTTAAGTAACGGCATGAGCAGGACACAACAGTGGCGATGAGGATGCACGGCATCGTCTAAGTGCTTACGTTCAAGCATAGTTACAAGTTCATCGGGACAATGACGTACATGCTAGGCCAGATCGAGCCTTTTGATACGTCCACGCCAGCTAAATGAGACTCCTACGTCTCGAGGTTCAACTTCTTCCTGGATGCAAACACAGTGGCGGGAGGCAAGCGTCAGTTGGCGGTGTTCTTGAGCGTGTGCGGCGCGGACACATTTGACTTACTGCAATCGCTCGTAGCCCCGAACAAGCCGCAGTCGAAAACGCTTGCCGAGGTGTCCGAGGTGCTCAAGGCTCATTTCTCACCGCAGCCATCGAAAATAGTCCGCAGAAACACATTTTACAAGCGGAACCAAGCCCCGGAGAAGACAGTATTTTCTTACATCGCCGAGCTCCGATGCCTGGCCCAGCACTGCAATTTCCCCAACCTGGACACAATGCTCAGGGACTGTCCCGTCTGCGGACTCCGCGATGAGCACCTGCAGAACCGACTGTTCGCAAAGAAACAGTTGACTTTTTGTGTGGCCCAGGAGGAGGCTCTGGTGGCAATAGCGGGCGCGAAAAGCACGAGGGTTGACCAGCAGTCTGAGGAGAATGACCCTGCCGCAAACATTCCCGCGACTAACCAAGTGAAATGTCAGATACCGGCCGTATTCAGCCAGACGGAAGTGCGCACCTCCGCGCCGACTGCCGAATCAAGAACACGCAGTGCAGGGCATGCAAAAGAACCGGCCACATCGAACGAGTCTGCCGTGCCGGCAGCGCGAGTGGCCAGCAGCGAAACCTGCCGCTTCGACAGCCACGGAATTCGAGAGCGGCATACAAGGTAACCGCTTTGCCTCATGACGAGTGCTACTACAGCAACCATGTCAGCGCAGAAGGATCACCGGCGCCTTGCAAGCTACGAACATAGATTTCCATTGAGGGCCAGATTTGCGATATGGAGGTGGACTCTGGATCGGATTTCTCGATCCTCACCGAGGAGACATTCCGCCGTCTCTAGCAGTGCGGTGGAAAACTGGTGCTGACTGACTTTTCTTCGACGGTGGTTGATTATCAGCTGAGCCCAGTGAACGTTGTCGGGGCCTGCAGAATGCACGTCGAATACAAGGAGTCTGTGGGCCCGCTGACGGTACTGGTAGCAAGGGGTACCTGCACCAACCTGCTGGGAGTTGACTGGTTTCGACAACTAGACATTGTCATCACAGGTGTCTCCCAGATCGAGAAATCGACAGTCGACACCGCGCTCTCGGAGTTCAGTGAGGTATTTGAGGACGGTTTGGGGAACTATGTGGGACCACCAGTCTTCCTGCACCATGGATTCCAGCGTTCCGCCAGTTCGCCTGAAAGCTCAAAGGCTGCCTTTTGCAATCCAGCCGAAGGTGGAGGAGGAGTTGGACCGCCTCGTTCGGCAGGGAGTGCTGGAGCCTATGACGTAGCCGACGTGGGAGACCCCCATAGTGACTGTACTCAAAAGCAGCGGCGACATTAAGATATGCGGAGACTACAAGTCCACAATAAACAAGGCTCTGAAGCAACACCCGTATCCGATTCCAACTGTGAGTCATTTGCTGTTATCGTTGTCGGGGGGCAAGTGCTTTGCAAAGTTAGACCTTGCGCAGGCCTATCAACAACTATCAGTTAATGAAGTGTCAGCTGATCCTCAGACAATCACCACGCATCGTGGGGCATACCGGGTGAAGAGGCTGCAGTACAATGTAAGCAGTGCTCCTGGAATTTTCCAGATGTTATTGGATGGCCTCCTCAAGAACATTACTGGAGCAGTTCCATACTTTGATGACATTCTCATTGCTGCTGCTGCACAAGGGGAGCTGGCCTCTCGACTTCACAAGGTGCTTCAGCGTTTCAAGGATGCAGGCCTCCGGGTCAAGAGAGAAAAATCCGTAATCAATGTGCCTGAGGTTGACTTCCTGGGTTTCCATGTGACTGCTGCCGGCATATTTCCCACAGATGCAAAGGTTGCAGCAATCCACGAGGCACCTCCTCCAAAAAACAAGCAAGAGTTACAAGCATTCCTCAGCTTGCTCAATTTCTACCACAGTTTCTTGAAAAGCAAGGCTACAATTGCGGAGCCCCTCCACCGACTCCTGGACGAGAAGACAGTGTGGACCTGGGGAATGAGGCAGCAAACAGCATTTGATGCGCTGAAGAGCCTCCTTTCCTCAAACACAGTTCTGACCCACTACGACCCAACCAAGCCTGTGGTCCTGACATGCGATGCTAGCCCTGTGGGCATTGGGGCAGCGCTTAGCCACAGGCTGGACGACTTCAGGGAGGTGCCCATTGCATTTTACTCACGTACTCTGTCGGAGGCGGAAAACAACTATGTGCAGATTGATCGCGAGGCGCTGGCCATAGTGTCGAGCGTGAAGAAATATCATGACCATCTCTACGCTCGTGAGTTCGTGATTGAAACAGATCACAAGCCTCTCCTGGGAATCTTTCTGCTTGACAAGGTGACCCCACCCATTCTGTCCCCTCGAATGCTCCGATGGTCCATTGTTTTGAACGCCTACAGCTACACACTGGTCCATCGTCCGGGGAAGGAGGTCGCCAACGCTGATGCACTCAGCAGACTGCCTTCGCCTGCGAATGTCTGTGCACCACCACCGCTACTAGAGGTCTTCATGCTGGAGTTGTCTACGAAGCCTCCTCTGCAGGCCACAGACATCGCTGTTTTGACGCGGCGAGACCCTGAGCTGTCTCGTGTTTTGAGCTGGGCACTGGGGGTTGGCCTTCGGAGCGTCTGGGCGGCGAGTTTCAGGCCTATGAGCAGAGACGGCATGAGATCTCGGTGTACAAGGGGTGTGATCTGTGGGGTAACAGAGCTGTGATCCCCACTGAAGGTCGAGCTCAGGTACTGGAGGCACTGCATAGCGCGCATCCAGGGATCGTCCGCATGATGGCCCTCGGCCGCAGTTACGTGTGGTGGCCGAAGATGGAATTTGACATTGAACACAAGGTGAGCACGTGCGGTGCACGCCAGGCGTAGAGACCAGATCCCCTTCAGGCCCCCGTGCAACACTGGGTGAGAACGAGGACGCCGTGGTCCCGTCTTCGAATAGACTTTGCTGGCCCTTTTCAGGGGCAAGTTTTCTTCATTGCTGTGGACTCTTTCTTCAAGTGGCTGAAGGTGATGTCGGTGTCTTCCATGACCAGTGCCACGGTCATCAAGTGCCTGCGTCGCCTTTTTGCGACTCACGGACTACCTGACACTATTGTATCGGACAATGCAGCGCCGTTCGTGTCTGAGGAGTTCAAACAGTTCCTAGCAAGCGGCCTGATTCACCACGTGACATCTGCCCCATTGCATCTAGCCACGAATGGGCAGGCGGAGCACATGGTTAGAACAACTAAGGATGGTTTGAAGCGAATCATCCAGGGCGATTGGGAACGACGCCTAACGAGTTTCCTTCTCCAGTAGCATGTCACTCCATGCACAAGTACGGGAAGGAGCCCTGCAGAGTTGCTCTTCAACCCCCGTCCCAAGACACTCCAGGACAGAGTACACCCAGATGGGGGTCAGAGACGACCACGGCCAGACCGTCCACACTGAAGAAGAGCAAGAACCAGCACGCAGTTTTTCGTCCGGCGATGCGGTGTATGTGCGGAACTATGCCTCTGGACCACGCTGGGTTCCCGCAGTTGTTGCTGAAGTGGTAGGGCCACTGTCATACCGGACTCAAACACCTGACGGCCGGCAACTGCGGCGACACACGGACCGAATGCGGCGCCGGTATTTGGATACTGAGCCTACTGAGCAACCACAGGCCAGCGACTCCTCTAGGCCGCATGACTTACACACCGACACAAGCCGAACAGCCTCCCATATACAGTTCTCGCCATGTCAGATGGTTAGTTTATCTGAATGACTTCGTCTAAAGCACAAATGGGGGGGGGGAGGGATTGTTGTGTACCCACCAGCAAGGAGCCGCTCTTGGAGCGACCCCTGTTCGAGACTAGTATGCGAGCCATGTTGCTTTTGTGTTGCTACTTCCTGCTGCCGCCTTTTGCGCAGCTGCAACATTAAACCACTTCTGAAAACCTTCTCGCATACAAGTTCATTGCCATGCTCTACATCTAAGTAACGGCATGAGCAGGACACAACAAAACCAAACGGCATTCCGCCGCCGACTCTATAGACATTCCACTTATCGCTAAACTTCTGCGACTCTGAAGTTGCAGCATGTTTCACAGGTTACATACAAAATTACACAACAAGGCGCTATTCAAGAAGATCTCAGCTACTCACTGATACATAACTATAAGCCAAGGACTCCCTGTATGCACATGATAGTTTACCCAGGTGTGTAGAATGCTGCAATGCTTTATCACATCAGTGACAAGACCGGGAGGGTTCCTCAGCTGTCATTCAGGGCAGGCAGATATAGGCTCCGATATGTTTGAATACATGGTTTACTAGTTACGAAGTTGAACATTACCATTACTTATTGGTAATTGCATTGTTCTCGTTTGCACCACTGCCCACAACACTACAATGGCCATGGCCTAGAGCTATAACAACACACCAAAAGACACAAGACAGCAAGGCACTAGCTGTCAGACGAGATGTACATAATAGGTTCGTCGAAAACTCTGAGAACCCCGACATAGAGCAGTAGGTATGCCTCTCTACCTGCATCTTGCTGATCTGATTAGTGACTTCTTTCGGCTAAGACTGAACTTAGAAAAACAAAGGCAGCACACTTTACAGGTTCTTTTTTTCTTACAGCTTACATTGAAAATACTAAACCACACACGGAAAGGTGCTTCCACTAAATGTACAATCTTTGCATCCCTAGGGCTCAAATGCAGTAAATGATACAAAACAAAAAGGTTAATTGAAAGACAAAGAAAGATAATTAAAAAATAGTAACACAGACAGTTTGGTCGTTACTGTCCACGATGTGAAGGCCGCTCTCGGGTTGGTCGGGCCTGTCGTCGTCGTGCCTGAGGGAACTGCGCGATCAGGGCATTCCTCACAGCCAGGCCCCTCGCGTAAACGTGACGCTCGTGTGGTGCAGCCACAGCAGCTCCGTCCTGCAAGTCACAAGAAAATTGCTATGTACTAAAACCACAGATCGCATGGTCAAGAAGACATGTTGGTAACAGAGTGACATGGCATCAAGAAACAATCCATTGTACGTGGATTCTTGCCTCAGATGCATAAATACCTTGTGGGGATTAGAAAACACAACTAAGAAAGGCCACAGTGAGGCCTTTCTTAGTTGTGTTCACAGGGAAGTGAGCTTTCACAGGGAGGTGAGAGTGAGCCTTCAAGGGTGCTGTATCGCCATGACAACATAGGTAGCCCAACTCACCTCTCACACCTGAGTGAGAGGTGAGCTAGAACACAAGAAACACCAGTGATGGGAATGATTTGGGTTATTTCGGAACACTGTTTGGAGCAGAAAAAACACTTTTGGACCATAAGCATAACCTTAATTCTTATTCAAACGACTGCAAAATACTATGTTAAGAATCATGTGTTGGCCTGTCTAACTAAAATACAATGCTTTTGTGGCTCGTGTGCCGAAAAATATGACAAGCATGTGAGATTAAACATGTTCGGTTCCGGCCAAGATTCAAAGCTGCTGGTCTTTCCTCACCTGAAACTGCTAGACTTCTTTGCCTTTCCCCTTCTGTAGAGCCACTTCCCAGCATAAATAAATTTAAAAAATATATCTTACATGCAGAGACTCACTATGGGACAAAGAAAGCATGTGGAAAATAAATAACCCTTTAAATAGTTCAGCTGAAATTGTTGGTGTTATTCTCAAGCATTCATTTCACTGCCGACTACATCCATAAAAAGGTGGGTGTTAACTAAACGTAAAAAGGGTGTTAACTAAACATAACAATTAAACTTAAAGAGCAGCCCAGCCAAGTTTGGTGAATGTGAATGTTCAACCCTTTCTTGATACTCAAGTGTGAAGTATCCACGACTAAAATTTGAATTTGAAAGAAAGAAAGAAGCATAATTGCAACCAGCAATACACGCAACTTGTCATAATGCTCTGGTTTAGCAGATAAACTAATACCTCAGTTTAATTTAGCAAATTTTACTGCCACATATACGTTGCCAATCAGCATTAACCCAGGCATATATTTTTTTCAAGTCCACATTTGATTTGCAGTTGAGAATCATTCCACCCTGAAGGGGTGTTTCACCCCTTAACTTCAGGCTGCACTGCAGCGAAGCAAAATTCACGACATTGCGATGTTCACTCCGCAGGCGTAACCTCTCTGCAGTGCATCAGTGAACGGTGAGAGGTTACTCAATGGAGCTATTTAAACTGCCCAAACACACCACGAACAATGAGCAATGTCCCGAAATTTCTCAGAATCAAGTCACGTTCGATACGAAGGTCGTATCAAACTACACATTAGTTTCAGCGATACCCAAAAGTTATGGAAATTCACGCATGCGTAACTTAACAATCTGGCAGTGAAGTGACGCATTGATACTTTCTACTTTGATAAAATGAAATGAGCTTTTGGAGCATTGTTAGCACAAATTCTTCGCATGAAGCTGAAAGTTAGCAGAATGTAGCAAGGTAAACACTTTTGCACAGTTGGGTGCAAATGGTGCAGCAATCCTATCACTGCAACAGGCAGCTCTGCGTGAACCTTAAAGCTCAAAGCATGTCAATATACTGGCGAGACTAACAGTGAAAGTGACTAGTCTCCATATGAAGAGGGGCGATTTATCAAGATGTGGCATGAAAATGGGCAGCTTCTATTTATGGGCACTTTTCAATGTTCTCAATATGCACTCTATGAAGCCGAATGTGCACTGTGTGATTTGCTTCCAGTTAAGATGTCTGAATAGGGTGTTATTGATGGGTTCATCAAACGGTCCAGAAGTTACTTGCCAGGGCGCTTAAACGTCACCCACATTTCGGGAGCCTTGTCGTCCCCGCACACCTCCAACTTTTGGAGTCATTCGGGGATCTAATGTTGGTCCCTGTTTGCACAATATTTTTGCTAATGATAATTTTGATCGTGTTCAGTTCCCTCAATTGTTACAGATGCTGACGATGTAAATATATATCGCAAGGTTGAAGGGACTGCATGGCATTGCAGAGGAATATTGGAGCAGTCAATGCATGGCGCTCAAATAACGGCCTAAGCTGAATTCGAGAAAGACTAACGTCATCAAATTTAGTCTAAAACAGAGTGCATACATGTCGTTCCATGCTCAACATATCCGAAGTAAACAAAATGTTAGTCATATATGATCCTGGCATGCTATCGGACTCTGCACTTCGGATGGAGTCGCACAATAATGCTATGCTTGCTTCATCACCGAGGATGCTTGGCATGGTTTCTAGAACTACCCGAGAGTTTAAAATACTGTAATCTGTGCTCGTGTTGTATGCTATGTCCAGTCAGGTCTGGACTTTGCATCTACTGCCTATGTTTCAGTTAATTCTTCTAAACCTAATCAAGTTTAAAACATCAAGAGAAGTTACATTAGTGTTATGTATGACCGATACCTTGGAAAGAAATGTTGGCATAACCATACCTGGCTACTAGGTGAACTGGGTACGGACACACTTTCGGAAGAAAAAGAATTTAATGGTTTGTAATTTTTGCAAAATCTTTTAAATGGCAAAGTGTCATGCCCAAGGCAAGAACTTGCCGTGAGCTTTTCTGTGCCTCATTCTTAAGGCGAGTGAAAATGTCTTATGTTGGTAAGTGCTTCAAGCTCTTGCCCATCACGCGAACGAAACTCATTTTATAGTGTTTCATTGTCTGTGACTGACATGTTTATGACCTTGAATAATTTAAAGAAACTTAGTGATGTTGAAGCTGCCATAAAATGTGTCGAAGTTTAATTTGTTAATTATATTTATGTGTGTAGTGTTAGAATCTTGAATATGTTTCTCTGTCTGTGTTGTTATGAATGTACTGTGACAGACAATACGAGCTGACACAGTCCTTCACACTTCTTTGGCATGCCTGCCTGTTTTTGACAGAATTATGGTGCAAACCAGGAATGGAATGCAAAGTGGAGGTCCTATACTTCAAACTATTCGACAAAACTGGAGATAATAGAGCTTGTCGGGAGTGCATACGCAGAAAAAAAAACAAGGTCGGATGTTTCAGCTCATATTGGCCACAGGGCTACCACCAGAAAGGCATGTTGTTGCTGGCGGAATAGTGAACAAACGAACTGTGCTAGAGGCTGCAGTGTTTTGAGAACACTTAGTGGTTTTACCCGTGGCGACCCAGGAGGCGGTTCTTGTGGCTCAGGCCCACCGTTGCTTGAATCGCCCTCAACGTCGTCTCCTTCTTCAGCTTCGGGTTCCGGCTCCCCCGCAGCGATGCAAACGTTGTGCAGAACTGCACAGGCTGCAATGATGGTGGCAGCGGTCTGCGGTGGGTGGTACAGGGTCCGGTGCTTGTGGAGGCAACGGAACCTGTTCTTCAACAGGCCGATGCAGCGCTCCACCACAGACCGCACGGAGGAGTGGGCCACGTTGAACCTCGCTTCCCGAGAGTTCGGCTGGAGTGTGCCGGGGACTGGCGTGATCAGCCACGGGGCAAGGCCATAGCCACTGTCTCCTGCATGCCCAAAAAGCATGCATGTCATCAGACACTAAAAATAAATCAAGCATTGTCAAATGAACCTTGGCCACCACTCACAATTGGATATATTAGGGGTGGCCAAACTGCGGCTCGCTTGCCGCATGCGGCTCATCGCGGGTTTAAGTGCGGCTCGCGGCTTTCGGGTGAGCGTGCCCCCTTCCCCTCCTGTGTTCCAAAGACGAAACGAGTCCTAGAATTTAAAAAAAGCTCACAGTCTTGGCAGCCTTGTGCTACACTACGTACGTACAACTGGACTGCTTCTTGACACATTCATGTGTCAAGTGACACTGTTTCCTTTATTGCTCTAGAAAGAATTTCGAACCGAATACGCATAACGGGTGTCAGGGGCAGTGGCTGGCTAGCGAACCAGCCAAAGCATTCAATTTTGCCTAGCGATTTAGGTAACGTTCTGCTGCTTGGTGTTATTTCTTGTAGTCAACAATTATACTTGTCCCCTTTGAAAGCACTGTTCCCTCCATATTGTTTCTTTTTAAAATTTGCCTCCACCCTCCTCTTTTCTTTTCCTATGGCTCTTTAAACTTTTGTTGATTTGTCTGCGGCTCTAACCCCATGTCACTCTGGCCACCCCTGGCATATATTCTCGAGAGAACACGCATGTTGCAGGCAGGGGTGAGAAATGGACCAATCTTCGGAATGTTTCCTCTTTCGCCCGCAGATCCAGATACCTCCATCAATCTGAACCATACATGAACCATGCTAACACTTGCATAAACTGGAGCAGTCCATTTATGGGACAAAAATCATTTTGCAATATTAAGTAAAGTCTTTACCCCAATTCTATGGCATATAACTAACTGAATGTCCTTCTCACCGGGCCTGTAAGGGGCTGACAGCGGTGATTTGTAAAAGACTCCTAGCAAATGATAAATTTCAGACCTTTTTGACACAACTGTGTTATCTGCACAGCCACTTGCAATGTTATGTTTTTCCTGCATGGGGTCATGTACCAGTGCAAATCCCATTTTTAAGAAAAAAATTTGTTTATTTTTTTAGTATGTCTTGTAAAAACGAGGAAAACAATCAATTACATTGTTTTTTTGCAATAGCTCATTTACTTCGATAATTAGAAATATGAAGAGTCGTACTGATGGGCAAGGTACAGTTTGGTCCACATACGTCCTTGTTGGTTGTTGTGGTAATTATTGCATAAGACAGAAGACTTCAATGAGAAACAGTGCAGTGGCCTCACCATTCACTCCATTGTCAAGTACAGTTGTGAAATGTTAGTTTAATTTCCTACCCAGCAGGAATTCATCAGGCTGAAGGAGGCCGCTTTCCATTGCCCTTCGAAGGGACGACCGCTTCCACACGTAGCTGTCATGGGCCCCACCAGGCATGCTTGGATCTATATAGATGATCTGTGCCTTGTAGTCACACACCTGCAGAAGACAGCAACACAAGTTTGTCACATCATTCACATGGAATTCCAACACACTGCTGTAATTATTAAAGAGTGAGCAATCCATGGCCAAGCCTTTTCCCTATGGTTAATTTTTTTACACTTGGAGAAAGGAAGCATACATTATTTTTATTAGTGCAAGCATTGTCGGTCCAAATTAATATTCTACCTCTCACAATAAATGACATGTGGTGTATTCACCTGCATGCAGGGGCGGATCAAAGGGGGGGGGGGGGCGGCCGCCATCCTTAAAACAAAATCGACCCCCCCTCCCTCCTTCTCGGAGGGCAATTTGACATGGGTGGACCCCCCCCCCCCCGGTGCACACGAAAGAATGGGAGATTAGTATCCTTACAAATATCCCCCCCTCCCCACCAAAACGGAGTTCTGGATCCGCCCCTGCCTGCATGTTTCTGCCTCACACTTCATTTGCTCTACTGTAAATGACTTCATTTTCGTGGGCTCGATATTTTGCAAATTTGGTGAACTGTGGCACTCAGGAATAATTAGTGGGCATGAAATTTTGCAAATTGGAGTTCCTCATATTCGTTAACATAGGGAAACATGTCTACAGGATCTATTCTTTTTAATATTAATAAGTCGCGAAGTTCGCAAATATTGGGTCCCTGCAAACATTAAGTCACTTCCAGTACTTGTTGAACAAACTCATTCTCCTAAAATGCATATCTGAGTTCAACAAGACCGCTTCTGCGCGTCATTGTGTGTCAAAGTCTTGAGAAGACAACAAGCTATAGAATACTCTTGGCATAGACTCAAGAACGAATGGTCTTCTTCTTGTATGCTAGTAAAACTACAATCAGAAACGTGTTGGCAGACAAATGCAAGAACTTAAATGTACAGCTCTTCTCCAACTGTCACATACAGAATTGTCTCAATGTTATCACTGCCACACACCACTCTCACCTCGACTAGTCAGAAGCCCAAATCGAAGGGATACTGTCACTGACGACACAAAAGATGCACAGTACAAAATCGTTCACAAGTTTGCCTATTACACAGATGTTCAGAGAAAAATGCTTGTCCAAACTTACATTACATTGCTTTCGTGACGTAGCTTATTCCCCCGTGTTCACAGGTCATACTCATAATAGGAGGACATGATCCGACACACAGTGCAAAAGCATTCAAGGCCGTTTTTTACTCACAAACGGGTATTGCGGCGGCGACGACCTCGCCAAACACCACTTTTGTCGCGCCTCGAGATCGTGACTCGATGAAAAGTTTGTCTTGTCTATTTTGCACCCTTTAAATGGAGTAAATGGTCCCTCGATGAACATTTGCTTGTACTATCAACTTGACAGATAAAATAAAAATTAAAAAAGGCTATGTCTAGAGTGTCGCCCGACGGCACTCTTGCAGAGCGTTCAAGTGCCGTCCGACTGCATTTCACTCGCGCCTTCAAGTGCCGTCCAAAGGAAGTCGGACGGCGCGTGTATCACTGAGGAGCGCGCCGTCCGCAGAGGAATCATTGGCTGCTATTCAATTCACTGCCGAATCACCGTATACACAGTTCATAAAGAAATAGGAAAGCAAAATAAGAGATGCACTGCACCACTTACCACCATAACATTGAGTGCGTAGTGGTGCTTTCGGCACCAGTAGGCCGCCTTGGTGACGGTCGGCGTGTCTCGCGGGCCCAGGATCGCGACATGAGTTCCGTCCACGCACCCAACGACGCCGGCAAGCATGCCGTCGGCTCGGGCGAAGCCCTCCTTGGTGGCGGCCTTGCTTTCCGCGTGGAAGTTAATCCAGCGGCTGCCGAGGCACTCGACGATGGCAGCAGCAACAACTCTGACAGCCCGGCTCACAGTCATCTGGGAGACTGACAGGTGTTCGTCAGTCGCCACCATGCCCTGAAAGCTACCGGTTCCGAAGAACCGGAGCGCGCAGAGAACTTGCTGTTCCACGGTCATGGTGGACGCGATTGTCCGCCGCCTCCGGAGTCCGGGCGCCGAACGAAGCTCGTCGCAGAGCCAACGCACAACGTTCTTGGAAAGCCGGTACTGTCGCCGAAATTCGTCGTCGGGGAGTTGAAAGGCGTCCCGGTGGCCTCGGTAGCGACGCCGACGGTGGCGGAAGATAAGCTCGGCCGCAGCGTACGGCACCGCCATGTTGACAAAGTTTAACTTCGCCTCGATCCGAAGCGAAGATTGCGAGCTCAAACCACGGATCTCGCAAAGTTCGGAAACGTCACTTTGACGTCAGCGACAACTTCGACAAACGAGGTTTCGAATCACTTTCTTTTTTACACAAACTTTGGAGGGATTTGGAGCGTCAGCAGGTCGCCTAGGGACAATCTACAAAGCATTAATTTTAGCTTGGCGTAGGGATGTAGGGACAAACGGGCGCTACGTCATCGGCGCAGCCGTTCAATCAGCGCGCTCCTCGCGCGCTCCACGCACGCCTCGATAACTTTGCTACATTCTGCCGATCTCGAAGAAATGAGCGTTTTAATGATTGACACCTCGCTCGGCTTGACGTCAGCGTCGCGAGAGTCCAATTAGCGCGTTCCGCAACTTTCGGGCACAAAGTTGTGCTCCACGAGTTTAGCTACCCTGGGGAACATTCTCCACAAAATGTTTGCAGAACGTTGAAAGAACATTGAATAAACATTCACAACATTCTAAGAATGTTTCGAAAAGCATTTAATGTTTGCAGAACATTCTCAGAACACTAAATCAACATTCATGGAATAATGCTTATGGTAGTTCGAGGTATCTATTCCGAAGAAAAGAAGAAAAACCACAATTGGCCGAATGCAGACTATGACATCAGCAAAGGATGTATCATCGGCGGAAGTAAGAGGAATGTCAGAACTTCAATTTAGACGGGGAGCGCTATGATTTCAGGCTTCTACGAAACACCATCGAACTTGTTGTTCACAAGGTAATGACGTCACGAAAGGTAACCAAACGGGGGTGCCACCGAAACACCTCGCCGCAGCACCAATGAGCCATACTACATATATGGATGTGGTAAAGCTCCTCACAGGTCAATCAATATTTTTTAATCGAAAGATATTTTACAAGGCGCAGGAACAAGATTCCCGCTTTCCTAGCGCACTAGCCTGAGCATGTACTAACGACAATTTACTCCTATCTGACACTTGTCAACTTCTTTCATTCGAAATGTGCTGCATACATAACCGATTACTCACTCCGAGCTTAAGAACAGATACACATGGCATCCCACATTCAACTGCAGGATATAGCCGTTTTCAAAGTTTTGAACCCCACATGATAAAAATCGGGTCTATTCAAAACTGCACCTCTACATACGCAGTGAATGCCAAGTTCATTATCAAGTTTTGAAAACAAATTGCTTTTCTGCTACATTTTATATCACATTCCTCGGTAGACTCGGTAGAAAATTCTAGAAATGTTCGCAAGCGAACATTCTAAGAATGTTGCGCATATGAATGTTCGAAGGCGAATGTTCCGAGAACATTGTGCATACAAAATTTCGCCAACGAACGTTCCTAGAATGTTGAGCAGCTTACCTTGTAGGGAATGTTCGCATACGAACGTTTCTAGAACGTTCCGAATGGTGTTTTAACGTTACTTCAACATTCAGAACACCCAGGGAATGTTCGCACGAGATTGGGTGCTACGTGGGATGCACCGCGCGGTTACGCCGACGGCGACGGCGACGCCGCTCAAGTCGGAAACGGGCGCCTAAGAGATGTGCTCTAAAAATGAAAGACGCTTACAATCCTCTGTTATGCCGAATTAGAGCGCAGCTCTTGAGGAGGAGGGGGATATGCCCCTCCTCCTCTCCTGTTCCCCCATTTAGCGGGAAGTTTGCACTAAATTTAACACTAAATTTAGCGGGGAATTTTTTCCGGTAAATTTGGTGGGGAAATCTTTACTCTAAATTTAGCGGGGAACATTTTCCGCTACATTTAGCACGGAAATTTTCTTGCTAAACTTAGCGGGGAGTTTTCTGCTAAATTTATCGGGGAAATTTAGCGGAGAAGTTTTTCCACTAAATTTAGCGGAGAAATTTTTCCGCTAAATTTAGCGGAAAGTTTTTCCGCTAAATCTAGCGGGGAAGTTTTTTCGCTAAATTAAGCGGGGAAGTTTACCCATAATGCAACGCGCGGTGACGTCACTCGTGACCCTCGTAAATTCACACGTGATGTCTCGTGTGACGTCATTGTGTGAAACGTCCCATAATGCAAAGCGCGGTTGCGCCGACGAGAACGGCCACGACGACGCCGACGACGCTCAAGCCGGAAACGGGCGCCTAAGAGCCGCGCTCTGAAAGAGGACGACATACACAGCGTCTCGAACACAGCTGGAGGTTTATTTTTACACCACACCTTTTAATAGGGGTACACCGCAGTCAACGCGAAGAACCCTCACACCAAGTTTTAGAATAAACCTTCAGCTCTGTTCGAGACGTTGTGTGTGTCGTGCTCGTTTTTCTGTCTTTCTTTTTCCTTCTTCACATTTTTCAGGTTTTGTTATGTCTGCAGTTCACCAGCTTGCCTGTACTTTTACTCTTCTCCTCAAAGTCACTGATTTATTCAGAAATCTTCAGACATCTCGAGGAGGCTTACGCAATGGCGCAACCTAAAAGTAGGGGTACTGAGTGCAGTCGCGCTGAGCCTCTTTGTAGCACAAAGCAGGTGTACTCAGTGCACCTCAAGTGCGGAGTTGAATACATCGGCCAAACAGGCCAATGTATGAAGGATCGCCTACGAGAGCTCCTAAGCGAGGCAACACAAAATGCGGATAACCCAATATATCCCATCGCTGGTCAAGCGATGGCGTAATTAGGGTGCGTACCAGACTTAGGGTAACACCAAACTCCTAAGAACACATCGTCAGCAATTCGGAGGTGAAATCATCGAAACCTTCTTCATGAAAAAAAACAAAAGAATGTCTTATCTGCGTCGTCAACCCTGACAAGACGTTAAAGGGAACACGCAAGTGAGGTGAACCCAAAGGCAAAGGTCTAGACATGTTCGTTAAAGGACAAGACTGCGAAAAAAAGAGAAGGAATCTGCATAGAACACGTATGGCTGAAAAGTAGGGTAAGAGGTCTGAACACTCCTCTGGGGTTTGCATACCTGAAAGCAGGAAGGGACTCAAGGGAGGAAAATACGGAACACTTTAAAACTATATCAATGGACATCAGAGAAATTGGTCTTAATCAGGAAACAAATAGCATAGGAAACATGAATGCCCACTTAGAAGCGCTTGACTGATTCACGGATACATACGGAATTTGTTAGAAGATATCTGTCATGCCCGGGACCTAGAGTTAGTTAATGCAGAAGTAAAATTCGACGGGAAAATAACGTGGGAACGAAACAACTTACACTCAACAATAGACTACTGCCTCAAGTCCCACAAATCTATTCTAGATTAGGAAGTAGAGAATAAGTTGAGGAAGGTACGAAAAGCTTAGCGAGTGACTACAAAAGAATTATGATTAAATTTCGCGCATTTGAACCAAAACAGCATGCTCAGGAACGAGCAGGTAAGCCGAAACTAAGTGAAGCTGATATTCAAAATGTATTTGAAAGTATTTAGCATGCAACATCGAAGCAACCAGCAAGAGAATAGACGTATAAGGCTTTAGTGAAAATATCTAAACGATAATTAGAGAAGCATCGAATTAAGCAAAGAGGAAAGCAAAAACGAAGACAAAAACTAAAAATCTGGTGGGATAAGGAGTCCAAGTCAGCTATACTTCGGCGCAAAGAAACATCTAGGGAGCATTTGTGGGCAAAAAAAAGGAGTGTTGTCAGCTGAAGTAGAATAGAAATGGGAGAACTTCCAAGAAAGAAAAAGGGCGCATCAGCTTAATACAGGCCGAAATTGGATGTGCATGAGTGCAGTGGATGATGGCAATAAATAAAAGATAGGATTGCGGCGAAAAAGTTTTGGGAACACATAAGAGTGCAGGGAAGAAAGACAGAGTTTCCAGCACTTACTGACCGCACAGGGGGGGGAGAAGAGAAGTGGAGAAGAGGCACTGAAATGTATTAGGTAGACAATCAAAAAGGCTTTCTCCCAGCTCGAGCAGAGGGGGACAGTGGTTAGCACTAGCAGCAGCAATGCAGAGTAGGAGCAGAACTACGTAACAATGAAGACGACCACAAAATATTGGGACAAGGCAGAAAGTAAGGTTCCAGCAGGTCCAGCGACAGGCCCAGACGATATAACCATGGAACTTATAAAGACACTGAAAACATAGACGTTTATAAGTTCCTGTAATGCCGAATTAGAGCGCAGCTTATGAGGAGAAGAAGGGGATGGTACGAAGTGGATGAGGAGGAAAGGGAAGAGGGTACGGAGGAGGAGGAAAAGGGGCCGTCACTCGTGAAGGCCCCGTGAAGGTCGTGACCTTCACGTGACCTTCACTGTGAAGGTCGGGACCTTCGTCGAGATCTTCACGAGTGACCTTCGTGACGTCAAGCGTGACGTCATTACGGGAAACGTCTCCTGATGCAACACGCGGGTCACTCGTGAACCGCGCGTTGCATCAGGGCACGTTTCTCATAATGCAACGCGCAGGACCCTCGTGACATCACACGTGACGTCACGTGTGACATCACGTGTGAGTTATACGGAAAGATGTGAGTCATATGGAAGGAGGGAAAAATGTAATGCACCTAATACCAGGACTGGTGCCTGTGGACGACGTAGTACTCATGGCAGATAACCAGGATACGTTACAGGAACTAGCTGGACTATGTGGAGAGGAAGGCGACACCTTGGGCTTGAGTTTTAATAGTGACATGCCTGAAGTAACAGTGTTTAATGACCAAAGCAGGGAACCCCTGAGGGTACAAGACATTCCAATATACCATTCAGGATAATACAAATATCTGGGAGTCTGGCTCAGTGAGGGAAGAAGATATCTAGAGAAACATGAGGAGTGTATACTTAGAAAGGAAAAAAGAAATTCATCGATTAGGAAGCTCAAGGCACTATGAAACTGTAATAGTTATAAAGTGGTCAGAGGTATATTGAAAGGGCTGATGGTACCAGGACTCTCTTTTGGCAATGGGGTACCGTGCTTGAAATCAGAGGTTCAATCAGGAAGAGAAATTCGACAAAAAAAACGTAGGCAGATTGGCGCTGGGAGCATATGGAAAGACACCAAATGAGAGAGTACATGGGGAACATGGGCTGGTGGTCTTCTGAGAGCAGGGAGACAAATTTGAACAAGGGTTGACCAAAATGGAATGTACGCGGTGGGCACTGAAGGTATTCAAGTATTTGTACATGAGACGTTTAAGCACAAAATAGACAAACCGAAACCGAAAGCTTACATTTAAATACCTTCACATTAGTAATGGGGCTGAGGAGACTACTTCAGTAAGGAAGAGAGTGAAAGAGGCAGCAAGAAAATATGGGAGAGAAGAATGCAGGAAAAATCAGCTCTAACAAGACACAGGTCACAAAAACAGGACATAAGGACGGAAACTAGGTTTGACAATTTACTGGGAAGTGCTTTGCTGTTCGAGGCGAGAACGTGAGTTTTGAGAACGAGGACGTATAGAGCTAAACTTCAGGAGAAAAACACATGATGTGCCACCTGCCAGAATGAGAGCGAGACACTAGAGCACTTGGCTTTGAAGTGCAAACGGCTTCGCCTTGCCCTCCTTGAAGAGGTAACGGATTTGGCAGGGGCTCTGAGCTTTGATGACGATGATGGAAGGACGAAAGAGAAAAGGGTTACAATCACAAAAAGGTGACTAGAAGATTGGCGGAAATTATCAAGGGAAAATTGAATGATGCACAACTAACTAGCACAACTGGGGACCGGCGAAACAGAGGAAAATAGGGAGTCCCACCCGCGTGGTTCCGGCCCAAAATCGCAACCCTGTCTCCCAGTGAGTCTGGTGCTGCGGTAATGCCGGCGAGGTATGAACAGAGGAAAATTGGCGACTCCCTCGCCGGGGGTAGAGGCGGAGGTGATGTTTTTAGTTTTTTTGCCGATCCCCCGAAGGTCATCCTGGTGATATCCTACACTGCCTAAAGATAGTTAGGGGGAGACAATTGGTCTTAGAAGGGCGGGAAGAATCATATCGGTTGGTCTTTTTAGACTTAGGTTAGGAAGCGCAAGCTACCTCCGGTAAGAAAAAGTATAGCCATTAATATACATCCATCCGGATTTGATAAGGCCAGAATTCGAAAGATTATAAACATGGACAGTCGCGGTACGGTGACTCAGTCATCGAGAGCACGGATTTTCAGGTGAGTTCACCGTTTTCGCGGATGCCGTGGACGGTGGGGGTCACCTCCTCTCTGCCTGCGCATATGAATCCCTTACCTAAAAGTCAAGGTATTCGTTAGCTACTTGAAAGCTGAGATTATGCTTATATTTTTTATATAAAATCTATTTTTCTTTTTAATATATCCAAGAGCGAGAAAAAGCAGGGTAGGTTCCACCAGAGCTACCACACTTGAGGACATATTTTCATGTATCGGCGGCATGATCAGTGCTACCATACTTTTGACAACTTTACTGACAATTATTCAAAGGATTGACCATCTTCCAGCAAACAGCAGTGCCCTTCCGCCGACATTTTGTGCACTGTTTAATATTAGTGATTACCTTGGGAACACTTTTCCAAAAGCAACCTCGAGCAAGTGGGTATATACTAAGACAAAAAATCAGGCGCCTTGAGCACGTGGGTATACTGGGACAAAAAAATGAGGCCCTCGAGCACGTGGGTATACTGGGACAAAAAAAATCAGGAGCCTCTGAGCCAATAACGGCTAAAGATGAAAAGGTTTTCAGGAGCCCAGCACTTCAATTTGTGATTGACATGATGAACAGTTTCCCAAAATGCGAAATATCAGAATGGGCCATACTTGGCCCATTCTGATGTTTCGCATCAAGGAGGTCAAAGGAGGTCTTAATTTTATCATTCTTTTTTTTCCCTGAATATCGTTGTTACGAAATTGTAGGCCGGCCTGCCACAAAGAAGGTTTAAAAATGACACGGCCAGAACCCACAACTTGTTTTTGAGTTTGACCGGTTGACAGGTTGAAAAAATTCGACCGGTTGACAGGCGATAGAATCACGCCGGTTAAAATGTGAACAAGGGAGGCGATGACCGGGTAAGGGTGAATCATCAACAAACTATTTAATCAATACTTTAAACTGTAGCTTTTCACTACACGAAACAAATTTAACTAAAACAATATATTCAAAATGAATTAACACGCATCCGCGATGCTAGCGGAATGTCGCTAGGAATAACAAAATAAACTTAATACAAGACACAGCCTGATGGCTTACTAACGGAAAGCTATATAAATACAAAACTTATTATTTCTTTATCACCGTCCTCACTAGACCGGAGATGGCGCTGCCTCCAACGTTGTTTAGATATCCAGTTCGTCAGGCGATCATTTGTTGCGCACGCCGTCGTACCGCAGCACAGTACAGAAATAAAATTTCCTTATCGGAATGGGCGGCAGGAAGGACGCGTGCGGTAGCTGCTCCGCTCCGTTTTATGGGCGACAGCAGTTTATCTTTTGTTCTGGCAGCTGTAAAAAGCGTTTCCACTGTAAGTGCGTGAATGTCGTTGAAGCGGACTACGATCTACTCATGGTAGATGGAATTAGCACATACAAGTGCACGTCTTGCACAAAACGTGGTATCGACAGCGACGACGCCGTGGCAGCTCATGGCAGCGGAGGTGCGACAGCTGCGGTTACAGCTCCCGATGACAGCAACAAAGGCATTGCGGAAAATGGTGATTTTGACATTCAGGGCCTGACACCGTCGCTCGTCAAGATTCTTCAGCAAATGGCGAGAAAACTGGACGTTTTAATGGCCGAAACTAAGTGCCTGACGGCAGCAAACAACGCCATTCGCTCTGAAGTTGTCGCTCTACGTCAGCAAGTCGCACTGCAGGACGATTTGAAGTCCGAAAATTGCGCCCTTCGCGTCCAGATTGCTCAACTGAATGAAAACGCGGCCCCGAGTCCGTCCGTGCAACGTCTGCAAGAGGGGAGGCAACCGAGTGAAAGCTACGCGTCTGCCGCCGCCAACTCTTCGACATTGCAGAAGACCGTCACCGCTACCGGGGCATGGACTAACAGTTCATCCACTTCGAGATGGACCAGACCCACGTCCGTGAGCAAGCCATTTGGTTCCGAAAGTGCGCACAGCAGTGCGGGTCCCGTGAACTTCGCTGGTGGTGTCGATGTTCCAGGTACTAATCCGGTGTACTAAGGGGCTCAACCTGGTGATGGCTTTACCATGGTAAAGCCGCGGCGTAGGACCAAGGCATCGGTGGGAACGGCAAAGTCCTCGAGCGTAGTGTCTGTGCCTCGACCACTCTATGACAAGGCTCTGTTTGTTTCCCGCTTGTCACCCGACACCTCTGTAGAGGAAATTGAGGCACTCATCGAGCCTTTTCTGGGAGGTAAGAAGATCACCTGCACAAAGCTAAAGCCTAGATTTCCGAGTTATGCGTCTTTCCACCTTGGTATGTCGCCGGATCTGTTTGACGTGCTAAACACGCCTGATGCCTGGCCAGAGGGGTGCATTTTCCATGAGTTTTTTGGGAGGCTAGATGAAACTCGTACCAATATGTCAGCCGTCCCGCATCCCTAGCATGATTAACATTTATTACCAGAACACGCGTGGACTCCGTACGAAGTCTGATGAATCCATGGTTAATGTTTTGCACAGTGCTCCTGATATTATTTCTTTAACTGAGACGTGGCTAAATGATAGCCTTGTCAATACTGAATACTTTCCGGCAACCTACAATGTGGATCGGCGTGACAGAAACTATGTGAAAACCGGACAGAAGTATGGAGGCGGAGTGCTAGTGGCGATTGCCGGTTGCATAAACTCCCACAGAAGATACGACCTGGAGCTATATGATGAATGTGTTTGGGTGGAGCTGCAGACAAAGGATGGTTTTAATTTGCTTATTGGAAATTATTATTTCCTCCCATTGCACCAGCATACGTCTTTTATTAACCATTTTAACGAAATCCAGGCAAAAATTGACTTTAGTAAGTTTAGAGTGCATATATTGGGTGATTTTAATATTCCGGGTGTAGACTGGGCTTCTGGTCTCGTCACTGGTGTTAATTCAGAAGCAACGAGGAAAGCCGCCTTTTTACTTGATTTCATAAACTTCAATGGCCTTCACCAGTTAAATCACTTTAAAAATAATGCGGGAAATGTGCTTGACCTTTTCCTGTCTAGCTCACCTACATACTGTGTCTCGTCGGCTCTTCAGCCATTAGTGAGTGTTGACGAGTTCCACCCGCCATTTACCGTTTCTTATCGGTTGTCCCCACTTATTAATACTAAGAACACGTCTTCAGTCTTCAATTTTCGCAAGGGTGGTTATCTGAGTCTGTACGGATACTTTGCACATTATGACTGGACGACGATTGTGCAAGAACCTTGCGTGGTGTCAGCTGTTCAAAACCTTACTTCGGTTATTCGTCATGCGTTAGACCTATATATTCCGAAAAAAGTCATTCGCACATCGAAATATCCTTCTTGGTTTTCTTCAGAATTAAAATTGTATTTACAAAAAAGCAGCGATTTCATAAACAGTATAAGAAATCGGGACTAGAGGTTTCCTATATTAAGTTCGCTATTTACCGTGCCTTGGTAAAGAAGCTGTACGCGCGTGACAAAGCGATCCATTTGGAATCTGTTGAACGCAGTCTGACGCGTGATCCCGAAGAATTTTGGAAGTTTACAAAACAGCATGTACGTGAAGAAAAAGGGGAATTACTTTGCATGACAATTCCGTTTACTATTCCTCAAGTCAGAAGGTTGCAGATATTTTTGCAAGTCACTTTAGTTCATGTTTTTCCTTGCATTCACCTTCGGTACAACATGGTGATTCGACTATCGACAGTCATGATAGCCTTCCTTTTTGCGTTATAACTGATGACGAAGTTTTGCGAGCGATTGGGGGCCTCAAACCTAAACGGTCCTTGGGTGCTGACTCAATCCCGTCTTTTATTATCAAGGGTTGCGGGGACATTCTGACTCCTATTTTACGGCACATATTCAATTTATCGTTTCAGTCTGGTATTTTCCCGAAGCAATGGAAAGATGCTATTATAGTTCCAATATTCAAGGCGGGAGATGCTTGCCTCGTGAACAACTACAGGCCCGTGTCTCTACTGTGTGGGTTTTCGAAGGTTTTTGAAATTGTTGTGCAAAGGCGACTTTCTTTTTATTTCCGCCAAAAAATCAATCCTGCGCAGCATGGATTCCTTCAGGGGAGATCAGTTGAGACTAACCTATGCACATTCTTCAATTACTCGTCTCCAGTCGTTTTTGACCAGGGGCAAGTTGATACTGTGTACTTTGATATGTCGAAGGCATTCGATACGGTGAATCATGTTTTGCTACTGTCGAAACTGCGGTTGTATGGTTTATGTCCTTTGTATCTTGCTTGGCTTGAATCATACCTTTCTTCGCGTACAAACGCGGTCCGGATTTCGAATATTTTATCTGATCATTTCATCTCAACGTCAGGCGTTCCACAGGGCTCGAACTTGGGCCCTCTCCTTTTTCTAATTTTTATAAATGATATTGTTTCCGTTGTCAAGAGTGCTAAGATTCTACTGTTCGCAGACGACATCAAGCTTTATTTCTCGGTGCGTGGCTTAGACGATTGTTTATTACTAAAACAGGACATTGACCGTGTGGCAGTGTGGTGCTCATCTAATATATTGTTCCTTAACACACAAAAACAAAAATTATTTCTTTGTCCAGAAAGCGCGACCCGATTGTTTTTCAATATACGCTACCGAATGCGACAATGATTCAGCGTGTGACCACCATGCGTGACCTTGGCGTTATCGTTGATAGCCGTCTTTCATTCAAAGAACACGTCACTTCAATGGTGGGTACTTCCCTGCGTGTACTGGGGCTGATTTCACGTATGACGCGGGAGTTTTCGAGTTACGGATGTTTGGTTCATTTGTTTTGTTCCTTGGTTCGACCAAGACTTGAATTCAGTTCCGTAGTGTGGAACTCCTTTTCTGTGAATCACTGCAACGAAATTGAAAGAGTTCAGGAGCGTCTGGTTCGAATTGCATACGATAGATACTTTAATCGTCGTTGTTATTATAGTTACGAATCACTACTTAAATATCTTAACTTACGAGAGCTAAGTAAACGGCGTACCATTCGTGATTTGTCGTTTTTGCATAAAGTCATCTGTGGTAGAATTGATAGTATTTCACTCTTATCATCTGTGAACTTTCATGTACCTTTTCGTACTCGTAGATTTCTTTTGCAATTTTACCCAAATACACCATACCATGCCTCGCCAATGTCTAGGATCCAGCACCTTTATAATGAGCTTTCTTTTCCTGATCTTGACATCTACGCAGATACGTTTTTAAAAATGGTGAAGCATTTATAGAGTGTGAAATTTTGTTTGCGTTTCAAGCATTGTGTTTTCTTTTGATTTTAGCGCTTTGTGTTATCTGTAGCGTTGTCTTGATATATGTGTGTATTGCGTTTGTTAACTTTGTGGCTAGTATTGATTAACCTGTGCCTCAAGAGACAGATGCATCTTTAATGTGATGGTTATTTTGTTTATAGTGTACCAATAAGTAGGCCTTCGTGGCCGTTTTTGGACACTACCAGAAAATAAAGTATATTATTATTATTATTATAAAAACTAACTTAGGGACACTGTGTCCTTCTAACGGTGGACTAAGTTTTCTGTTGTTTTCGTGACTACAAGACTGGAGAGCAGCACCTCAGACTCCTTCCCAGGTCTTCTACAACTCCTTTTTTTAAATCACTTGTATATATAGGAGATAGCAGTAATCTGCGCACCTTTTAATTAACTAATTGGAAAGGCGCGTCTTAGCACCAATCAGCGCTCTCCGGTCTGAGATTTAAACCAAAAACTACACTTCAGCTTTAGCATTAAACTTAACGAAAAAAATATACTTTGACATTGAACTACGCTCGTCCTTGCTTGCAGACACCGGAGAAGACAACGAGCTCCTGGACACAAATACCTGCTCCGCCTGCTAGCAAATCTTCGTAAGGTTAAATACACCAAGATCACAACGTAAACCAGACTGACAAAATTTAAACACAAAACTAGGATTTTGGGGAATGGTGGTAAAGGCAGAATGTTTAAAAAAATATTTTGACTTCTACAACTTTATTAAAAAATGATACCGGCCTTTCGTCAAAGCTTTCTGATTCAAAACATCTTTTGCAAAAAGATCATTTTCCTCTACTGGCAATTCCAGAACCTGGTATGAGGGATAATTAAAATTTCAGAATTTCAGTCTATGTTTTTATTACATTAAAACAGACATATTGAAATGGACCTGTTTTATTAGGAATAACAATGTAGCTTACAGGGGGCATTCGAGGCACAAGGCATATTCATTTATCGTGTAGTTACATATTTTGCAGCGTCGATGGCAAGTCCGTACACTCTAAGAAAAGGAAGTGGAGGAATGTAGATAAAAACGATTTTTCTTCCTGTCGACAACTGAAGGGGAGGAAGTTGCTGCCGTTGCTCCATTGAGCGGATTTAAACGCAGCGTGAAATTAAATACAGCGGGAACACGGACAAAGGATGAGTAGATGCACACGCGCAGAGCGCATACTTACAAGTGGTATTTTATTGAAGGACACAAAAGATCGATGTGATAGAAAAGACATTTGCAAACATGCAGTGTCATCTGTTTTTAACAAGTGTCGAATTCTCGGAGAGACACCAGTTCCTTTTCATATAAATCTATAGACCAACACGTGGCCCTGACGTCACGCAGCTGCGGTGGCGCTGTCGACGGCACTGCGCATGCGCAGATGCGACGCTTCATGCGAATTCGGTTTCTGCGCACGCGCAGTGCCCACAACTGTTGTGGGCAAACGCGGGATTGTTTGTGAACAGCGTGTCGGTCTATAGACCGTTTTTTTTTTGTGGCGGCCGCCATGTGGAATTTTGACATAGCTGAGTTAGCGTGAAATATGTAAACCACTTTATTTCCCGATTGAATGGCGCTAGAATAAAGGATTTTCGTGCCAATAGGTCTACCTTTTACCAGGCTCTACTTTTTATTGTAGTTACGGTTAAACTATTGACTTTAGCTTTTGTCGCCCAACCTAACTACGTCATATTTCAAAATGGCAGCCGTCATAGGAAAACAGTTCCTCGACGGCACACTGATAAAACTCTCCTCGCACCGTGAAATAAAGATACGTTTCTAAAACGTTGCTTGTCATCGCTGTCCTATGCCCACCTAGCTTCCTCGTTGCCTCTTAAATGGGTCAGCGGCCTCACCTATCACAATGAATTGCCAAATATGCCCCCCGGGTGATGAATCAACATATCGGGTATGTTCTATAGACCTTTGATGAAATACATCTACCGGTTCGTCCAATATATACCATTTCACACATCAGCATTATCTGGTAAACAACACCCACTTGGCAATCGACGAATGAATTTTTCATTCTGTGGTTTATTTCATGTGCCTCCTAATACCGCCTTCCTGTATCATCTTTCGCACATAGGCGTCCCAATGGCGAAATTAATTTTAGAGAGTTTATTTCACGGAGCGAGGAGCGAAGTTGTATCAGCTTGTCGTCTATAGCTTTAAATCACATGTGTCTGGAGTTTCTCGGGGAATTCGATACGCGTGACAAATAGATGACGTTGTTTATTCGTAAATGTATTGAGCATTCCAAAGATATTTTGTGTCATTCCCATGAAATAACAGTTCTAAGTCAGAGCTCTGTCTGTGCGCATCAACTAATTTTTCATCCGCTTTCGCGCGTTTTTTTATTTTTTTTACAACGAAGAATTGGTTTGCTCAAGTGGCAACGATACCACAGGCAGCGCTCTCTGGTAACGCTTAAAAAAGGAACGATAGTTTCCTCCTCCGTGTTCGCCGCAGCAGCGGTGGTCGAAGTGATGAGGGCAGGGACGACCACTCAAGTGCTTGGCCGAACAGCACTGCGCGATCGCCGCGACCTGGCGTGGCCGCGGAGCTTGCGGGAAGCAGGCTTAGGCTGGTCTTGTTTCACCGGTTTGGTGCGTTGGGCTTCTTCCCGTCGCCTGTGCTGCGTATCATGGCTTGTTCCGAGCGGAACCAATCGTGGCTTGATCTCTGCCTTATCACTGATTTATTTAGCTTAAAGTTAAGTTATATACGTATGGACTGCCCTATGTTGGAAACGCCTACCTTTAGTGATATTTTCAAATTTCAAGAAAAAGTAGAGAAGACTTGCATATGCCATTGAAACCCCCAGTCCAGAAATTTGGCACAAAGAAAAAAATGGGAGGTTCAGATAATAACAATTTAACAATCGAGGCTTACAATGGGTCGATAGAGGACTAGTTCTACACAATAAAAAAATGGAAGAATAATTTTTACTTTTCTACTGTAATTTTACGTGTTATTTTACGGTGATATACATGCAGTTTGATTTTCAATATAACATATTTTGATAAAAAGAGTATATTGCGGTTATATAAATACCGTGTCTTTGTATGTGTTGGGGCACAGAGGACATACGTTTGGAGTATAATCGCTGCAGTAATTGAATGATTAACTAAAATATAAAAATATGTATAGCCTCTAATAGGAACCAGCCTCAATACTACTGGGTGATTCAAGAAGCGGCCAGGCTCTTTAAACCGCAAAATTCGGTTTCTTAACCTATCGCATTCTGACTTGTACAGCCTTGGCCACAGGTGGTGCAGTTCTTCTATAAAATTCGCAAAAGTAAGCTTACCTGATAAAAAAGTAAAATAAGAAAAAGGCTTAACTCCTATGGAGACGCAGCGAAGCCACCGGTCTTGAAACCGTAGGGCGCTCGATAATTTGAAGACCGGTGGCTTCGCTGCGTTTCCATAGGAGTTAAGATTTTTCTTTTTTTTACTTTTTCCTCAGGTAAGCTCGGTCTTTGCGAATTTTATAGAAACAATGCACCACCTGTCGCCAACGCTGTACAAAATCGGAACGCGATAGGTTCAGAAACCAAATTTTGCAGTCGATTTAAAGTGCCTGGCCGCTCCTTGAATCACCCAGTACATTTTTGACATGAGTCATCTAAAGATATTTGAAGTTAAATGATGGATTTTAGTTAATTACTCTACTGTGACATTTCTGAAGGCGCTGGATTAAAATATATAAACTATTCGCTTTAAAAAATGTTAAGGAAATATTAAATATTGGAGTAATACGCGGACAACTTCTACATGTTCATTCCACCAATGTCGCAGTAGCTGGCGAAGTTGAATTAAAAATAACACTGCCATATTACGTGATAGGGTGAGCGTGAAATACAACTATTGCTAAATTATCCAAGCATCAAGGAGAATGTTGGGAATGTAAGCCAACGCGCCGCACGCTCCCACCATTCCCGTATAAAATATTATAATTAAATAACCAAAATAGGGCTTTCACCAACGTCCGTGCAAAGATGAAATTTGTTTTTGGCTTATGATTTAGAATTGTTTCTAATACAGACCCCAGCACATGCAGAGCATGCAACTACACCCGTAGCACGCTCCTTGGTTCTTGTGAAATTTCGCAAAAGGTTGATTCATGGAGGAGGGTGCTTGAGGTTGTTTGAGTGTTTTGTTTGTATTTGTCTGTGCACTGTACCTTATATTCCCGCTTGTCTGTGTATATAGCGCTGGTATGGCGAAGTAAATACCAGCGACGCAGTTCCTTTTTTTTATTTCTAGACTTTTTGAGTGCCATCTCGTGGAAGCTATAGCAATCACACTACGTGGCCCTAGGTGCCGAACCGCTACACGCGAACACTGTCGCCTTTCCTGCACTAGGTATAGGGCCGGTGCTTGAAGACGAATGATTGGAACGTCTTAGGGACGCGAGACAGCTGAAAGGTATATACGCTGTGCGCTGTCACTCCAGTGAAAAGCCGTGAAGCTGGCTAAGCGTTTTAATGCGGTTGTCGCTTACGGCCTGCCATGATGTTTTAGTGTATGAAGTTTTTCTCCAGTGGTAAGTAAAAGGTGAGAAGATTCATCCCAGGTGGAAGGATGAAATTTCGTTTCTTTTTAAAGGAGGACATTTTGTCCTTTGTGACGTGATATATTGTACATTTCTCTTTCTTTTTTAGGGAGAAATGACGACTTAATGTTTTCCCCAGAGTGCATGGCAGCTGCCAAAAACTTCTTGACGGTTTTACGAGGCCAATGGATACTGCTGACGCTACAGCGGAGCGGGTTGGAAACACTCGGTCATGAAAAGAGATCTTCACAGCCGCAAATGGCCAAAAATCGCTCGGCAAAAGGTCATGGGAGTAGAGTGCGTAAGGTACACAACTTCTTTATCGAGGAAATTTTAACTTGCTGGGATTAATGGCGTGCATGTTCGCAGACGATTGATTTAGCGATGGTCACAACTTGTGCCCTCTGGAGGAATTCAATGAACAAGAGGAAGCATAATCTAGACGTCCCGCCCAGATTCGGTATGGCCATGGCCACAGTGTAAGAAGATACACCCTTAAGGTGAGGACACGGTGGGGCTGAATGCGCGGCGCGAGGAATCAGACAGCGTTCGTTCGACGGGCATCCGAAATGCTGCATTATTCCGTGGCCACCGTGCCCGACGGCTGGACAGCGTCGCCGGCGGCCAAACGGCGAAACTGTGTGAGAGCGAAAAAATTATCTCGTTGCCATGGCACCCCGGTAAACCGTGGTCTTTTTGCACGTGCAACAACCTCGCTGGAGCTCTGCGCGTGTGGAGCATGAGGCGGCACGAGCCGTGTTGTGCATTGGGCTTTACGTGCCCGTAAAGCCCCTCGATGAGTTGACGTGTCTTGCAAGTAGCGTCAAATGCGCGAGCGCACGAGGCCCATGTCTCGAGCGGCCCTTGGAAGCAAATGGCGGTGCAGCACTGAAATGAGCGGCCTTTGGAAGCAAATGGCGGCGGAGCACGCGCTCTCGGCACGTGTCTCGCGCGTTTTTACAACAATGGTTGGCGGTACTCGTAAAAAAGGCCTTTATCAAGGGGCTTTACGTGCCCGAGGGTCGACGAGTCATCTGCTGGCGCCGCTTGAAACCATAGTGAGAGAGAGAAAGAGCGAGAGTGAAAAGCGAACTTTATCGGCACGTCCCGATGAGCGCGCTGTCCTCACCTGAAGAGTATTATCTTACACCGTGGCCATGACCAATGGCATCGGCTACTACTCTCTCAAGAGAAAAGAAGCGCAGGAGGCGTCAAGTAGTCGGTGGAATTGAAGAACTTCAAGATTATCAACTCCGTCGACGCTCTAAAGTTTGGGAGCAATACACTCCTCTTCCGTTGTTGGAAGTCGCAAACGCTTATCTACTGCAGCGGCACGTTTAATACGCAGAACGAATAAATTCAGGCAAGGTCGACCTCGTGGTGATTAAACTCATGGAAGAATAATATTTGGCAAACTTCGATTCGACCTTCGTCTTATTGTCAATCAATTCGTCTTTTTTCGCACGGTTGACAAAAATTAAACGAAAAATAGCGATAGATCCCGCTTTGCAATAAATCCAACGGTCTTCATGAACAGGAAAGTAAATTACCTAGGTACAAGTAAAAAATGGAAATCTGTATCTAGGTACTTTTCCGTAACTGAGGTACAAACCTAGGTACTTTCATTTCTCGGTATTTGTATCTGTATCTTGGATACATTTTCCTGTAACTTGTAAATAAGTGAAGTTACTTTTTCCACGTACTTTTCTATTCACTTCGTGAAAATGGCAGAAACTATCAATTTTGAAGTATTAACACACTACCATGTGCCGTGATTAACGTTGAGTTGGGTACGACCTGGGAGGCACTGACTCGACCGAACGACGTTGTAGCGAACGAAGCCTCGCCCATGATGTTTCATCGAACGACACTTTAGCGAATGGCGGTGTTCATTTGTGCGAACGGTGGATCAGCGATGCCGTTCTAGCGTCACCTATTTATAGAATCGCTTCGGAACTCCGTTTAAGGAAAATAGCGACCTGCTTCCTTCATCTCAAAGCGAAATCGACTTCATTGCGTGTTTCAAGCTCCTCTGACAGCTATACTAGGGAGTAGATAACTTGAAATATATCTGCGGTTTCTGTTGCCTGTATCTTGTCCTGGTGGTGGCTCTCTTCTGCCATAAATACGATATAAAATATAATTGAATATAACTTATAATTACAACCGTAAAACAATGTAAAATGGCGTATATAATACAGTTTCCACTCAAAAATTCGGATTCAAATTTTGCAGTTATCAAAACTGAAAAAGTTTGAAAGAAAAAAAAAGCTTATTATTCTTCCGGCTAACGAAAGAAAAAGAAAAAACGAGGAAGCTTGAAGCCTTTTGCTCATCGTCGCGAAGGTTAGTTGCATTTGCGCTCGACTCATGTGTTTCTTCATGCGGCCGATGTCTTCTTCGCCCGTCGACGTCAGCACCGGCTCTGAGGGAAAGAACGTCGGCAAGCTAGTTTCGGTGGTTTCGGCGTGACATGGTAAGCAGTGCAAGCTGTGGCCTCGGTGAACCAATTGGAGCGTGGAGATAAGGCACGTGAGGACTCAACTCTGTCGAGGACATCGTATTGACAGCAATGAAGCAGATTTATCAAACTCGTTTTTGTGTGTATTCTTAGTATAAACAGCTGTTAACAAATTCGGGGAAAACAATTAAGAAATATCTTTAATGTAACTGTACCTGTACCTAGGTACATTTTTAAACGAGTACTTAGGTGCCTCTTCGTAGGAGTAACTGTAACCGTATTTTAGGTGTATATTTGAAGTAATTTTTACAGCCCTGTTTATAAAATAGGCTTTCGTTTGTGCCTAGCATATTTCCGGTGTATATATCACACGGTTTTTTTACGCAACCCCATTACCCTAAATAGTCGCTTTCGTAAAAAAGTCTGCATTTAATTTGCACCTTACTATAAGTATCACTTACATACTTGTGCAGTCGGTGCAGTGAAACTGAAATAATAAACCCACATATCTAAATTATGATCGCAATATATGCGCTAGCGGTGCCCAGTTATAATATTCTTGACAACGAATCGAACGAGAAGTATAACCCCACGACAAATCTCCGTACATTATGCCCATAAGTTTATGAAAACAAAATTGCATATATGTCGCGCCGTTCAATACAACGGAATGACGGAAATTCTGAATAAAAATAAACGTGGTTCATACACCTCAAATTATGGTGCGTACAATGAGCAACAGAATAATAAGGTCCGGCATGAAAAATATAACACGCTTAGCGGGAACGAGCAGTGGCAGTTCGCTACTGTCTTTCTTGAAAATCTTGAAGCCTATGATTTAAAGAAGCTAATGTACTTATATGTACGTAAATTTAGGCTACGTCTCCTACATCGTGATGTGGAGTCCACTTCTTTGCAAGTCAAGAAGGACGCGAAACAGAAACGTTTATCAATGGATTCAACATTACTGAGACGCTACAGAGTGCTTCTGTACAGGGTTCAATATTATTGAAGTTAGAGTAAAAACGCAGTCGAGCTGGTGCACGTCCATAATGAGAACCCTTGATGCCAGAAACAGAAGAGACAAGGACAACACCGTCTCATAACCACCACAAAAATTATTTAGTTAGGGACAAGCATCTTCGTTGCTCTCTAAAACACATCCCCTATTCATCTGCAGTTCTATCTTAAGCCTTTAACCAAAGATTCGTAGGCCGTCAAAATTATTCGTTGCGCAGTAACAATTATAAGTGGTAAACCTTGACTACCAGAAGCGACGCTGTGGGAAGTTTCATTACAAAACGAAGGCCAGCACCCCACTACCACAGGACACAGGGGGACTAGAAAGACACAAACACTGGTGTCTTTGACGGACAAAAACACTGGTGTCTTGGACGCTGTACTGTCCGTCCAAGACACTAGTATTTTTGTCTTTTTAGTACCCCTCTGTCCCGCGGCAGTGTTTGCCTTCTTTTGTAATGAAGCTTCCCACATCGTCGCTTCTGGGAGTCATGGTTTCACCTTTTATAATAGACAGATCTCACTAAGCGTTGGGCGCATGCGTGAAGCCGCCATAGCTTTAGTTTAGAGGAGCGACGCGCAGAGGTCCAGCAAGGTTGTCGCACGTGCAAAAATACTTAAGTTTCCTCGATGCATTGCGCCAGCGGTGGCGTAACCAAACAAGCTGGCGAGATCAGTCTATAGTTTGTGTGCACCGAACTTTTCAGACTGCCTTTATATCTGTGCTTGAATGCTTAAGGTGTTCACGATTTAGAACTGCAGATAATGAGGGGATGTGTTTGAAAGAACAAGGAAGAAGCTTGTCCTTCATTAAGTAATTTCTTTGCCGTTTCCGAGCCGGTGTTCTCTTTGTCCCTTCTGTTCCTGGTCTCAACGTTTCTGAATATCAATTTTATCTCTTCTTAAATGAGGTAACAAACAAGAATGTCATGCCAAATTTTGTCACGCTGTTTGGATGTGGAATATCTGGCAGGAATGCATGAATCCAATGCTTTTTCAAAGCTGGAGTGTTCTTTTTTAACATAGCTATATTAATAGCATATCGCTGTTATCAAATTTCCAACCCCACTGCCAAATACCTTGCGCAGTTGCTTTTGGAAACCTAATGATAAACGGCTGAAACAGTTAAAGGTTGGGTGCTTCTGGAGGTGGGTTATATTTTGTTTTTGTCGACAGCAAGTGCGGCGCGCTTGCTCTTAATTGTTCTTGTAAATTGTAACTGAATAATGTGTATACTGGTCATGGACTCAAGTTTGCATTTGAACAAAGTACATGAAAGTAGCCTCGCAAAGAGACATACTTGATTTTTACAATGAATTGTGACTTCTTGCGTAGGAGATATATTTACCTTTTGGATTCTTCGAAAGTGTTTTATATTTTTTGGTGAACCATGTGCGATCACAGCGGAGTGAAGACGACGAAAATACGTGAAGAAGTAGTTGTTGATTTTTTAACAAGATATTAACGCGAGCGTTGGCCGAGGAGATTCTGCTTCCGGTGCTTGCACCGCAAATCGCATAATCATGCTCTCCTCAGGAGCGGCGAAAACGGCCCTGGGCGGCCGCGGTTCTTTTGTTGTCGATGGTGCGTAATCGTCCGGCAAGTACAAGGTAGCCCTTCCACCTATGCCTACAGGATCTAAGTGTTTAAACTCTGCTGCTGCACTGCGACCTTAAGGGTCGCCCGTACCGGATTGAGCACTTAGGAAGGAACTCAAACGCATTCCCTTCTTGAGTGACATCATATCGCTCGGCGCTTTTCAAATGAATCATGTGTGGCTATCGACGCCTCGGACTTCGGAGGCCAAGGAACGCCTGGTGAGCAGCATGGAGCTCGTCGTGAAGAACCTACGCTGCGTCATCCTTGACCCGAGTACAACTGAGGTACGTGTGCGTTTGCACTGGGTGCCTTTTCACGTTCACGACGACGCCGTGCGTAGACTTTTAGAGCCCTACGGCAAAGGTGATTGAAGTCGGCCGGCAGATGTGGCGAGTTGATGGTTTTCAAGGAACCAATTCAACGACGCGTTTTGTTCGCATGACGCTGAAGAACCGCCTCACCCTTGACGACATGCCTCACCAGCTGCGGTGTCATGTCGCGAACATCCTCATTGTCATACCAGGCAGAATGCCCGTATCCCTGCGATGCAAGCGCGCCGGGCATATCAGACGGGAGTGTCGTATGCCGAAGTGTTTGCACTGCTTTCGCTTCGGCCACAAAAAAAGAAGAGTGCATGAAGACGTACGCTGGCGTCACCGAGGTACAGGCGCTGGAGGAACATAGGGCATTCACGATGGACACTGAAGAGGCCGAGAAAGTTGCGTGTGGTTTAAAGTTCAACGCCTCACCGTCTTAAAGAGCAAGAAAGGAAGCCTGCCGGAGATGGTGGTTCTGGGGAAGGCGCTGTGGTGAGGAGTAAAGGCAAGTAAGCGCCTCACGTTCCGGAGCCTGTTTATGGTCCTTCAGCCTCTGCCCCGACATAGGCTGAGGGCTCCAAGACCCCACCCACTGCCCGTTATTCGACGGCCGAAAAAAGACCTCCGAGCGCCACGACGACATGGACAAAACCACGGACTCAACCAAGCGGGGCCTCGAGGATACGCCCCCGAAGGCCGACACGACGCTCAACCCTAACCCTTGCTGGGGGTTCGAGAAGAACAAGCGGGGCCATTTCAAGGTGGTGTTGAACGCACCCCCGGAGGACCGGCAAGGCTGCGACTCCGAGTAAGGCGGCAACGCCTTGTTTCCAGAACTGGTGGGAGAGCGATAAAGCAATGCACTGCATCATAGCCTTCATGATTTGTACTCTAAATTCGGCCATTTCGGTTGCAACGCTAAACGTTTGAGGTTTTAACACGCGCAAGAAGCAACACCAGGTGCAGCACCTGTTGCAGACACAGAAACCCGATTTCTTACGACGTTGCAGAAAGCCAAGATGGCCGAAGAGGAGTAGGTTTCTATCATCCGTTTCACCTACTGTGGACCGCAGAGGACGCTACCAGCCATCGGAGCCAATTCCAAACCGTGCGAGTGTCACGTGACCTTCGGGGCAGCCGCGTAGTCACACCTTCGTAGCGCTGGATTGGCTGGGTGGGCTCGTAGCACCCGCTGCGGTCCATTGTAAGGTGAATAGAGCATAGTGGAGTACAGCATTTTTTTTCTACTCACATGAGGTTTGTGTCACCCCCGCTGTCGGGGTCTCGGGCGGTTGTTTTTTATTTTGTTTTTTCGACAGTCCCCTGGTGGCTTATTTGCATATATGCCATCAGTACAGTGACATACCGTGTTTCCTTTTTTCTGCCTTGGGCCGATTTGTAGACTCTGATAGAACAGTCGTGCTGTGTTGCGATTTTATCTGTGTTGTCCGAGCGATTGATAGAGCGCCCATCAGGCAACGGACCAATAGGGATATTACCGTTCTCAGCAAGTTGCACGAGGACTTGACCTGATAGACGCTGGAATCGTGCAGAATAAAATATCCGAGATGCATTCCACACATTTCCAGGCTTCATCGCATCCGCGGCTAGAGAGAAGTTACGCTTCGGCGACGCTGGCAACCTTACTTACAAAACATCAAATCATGCCGTTTCTTTTTTTTTAGATCCTTGTTTGGTGTCGACAATCATTGGTGGGAGAACACTGCCAAGGGCACGTTTTGACTGGGAAATCTGAAAACTTAATACCAAGCTTCTTAGCGATAATTTTTTTCCGGGAGGGGGGGGGGTGATAACATTTTAAAATCGTGCCTTCAGGGACAGGCAAGGGACATTTTTTATATGTTGGAAACCGTCAAGAAGGAAGTTAATCTCCTCGCGATTGGAAGGTCGTTTGTTTTAGCGTACGAGGAGCGCGGTGCCGAACGCGCTTTAAATGCCAATTTTCAGGCACTGTTGAGAGCGGAGTGCCCAACACCCGGAGTGGCTCTCAAGGACTTAGGAAGTCTTAAGGACCGACTTGACCTACATCATCTTGAGCGTTACCGTGGAGCCATTGTTCGTGCTCGGTCAGAGAGGTACCTGCTGCGAGAGCAGCCGATCGAAAGAGCGTCAGGCGACGAGAAACGACACGCGCTGTGCTGCGAAATTGGCGAAATGGAGCAAAACAGCGACAGCAGCACGGACCCGAGTATCATTAAGCAAGCGTTTGTTACCCATTAGAGAAAGTTTTTTTTTTTTAATTTCCAAGTTTACGGGAGAAAGGACCCAGAGTGCGGGAACATTCTCAAGTACGTACCAGAGCTGGTGGTGAAGGAACGGGACAGCCTTTCGCAGTCAATCACCTTAAGAGTTTAAAAAAGCTATAGACAATTTGACAAATTGAGAAATTCCAAAACGCAGTGGTTCTATGCTTTGAACGCCGAGTTCTATAAGAAATATAAGAGCACAGTGTCCGGGATTTTATCGGATGTTTTTTTTAGAGCGCAGCTCTTAGGGGCCCGCTTCCGGCTTGAGCGGCCTCGGCGTTGCCGTCGCCGTCGGCGTAACTGTGCGGTGCATTTTGGGATAATTCCCATGATGCAACCCGCGGGGAGGAGGAGGGGAGGACGGCGAGGGGGAGGCAGGAGGAGGAGAGGGGGAGGAGGAGGAGTGGAGGGGGAGGGATGAGGAAGAGGAGGAGGAGGGAGGAGGAGGGGAGGAGGAAGGAGGAGGGTATGCCCTCCCCTCAGTACCCTTCCCTCCTCCTCCTCAAAAGCTGCGCTCTAATTCGGCGTTACAGGTTATTGTAAACGTCTTTCATTTTTAATTGCGTAATAACGAAAAAGCTACCGCCGTCTTTTATACGATTATATACTGTCGTCATTACTAAAAGTGACGACGCCGAGAAATTACGTTGAGTCACGGGGCTTCGCGCAATCTATTTGTGAAATGTTGACTACGCAATTTTTGCGGAAATTCTATTGGCGCTAACAGAGAGTGGCCTGCCAGTTTTTTTGGAGGCCATCAAATGTGCGGTATTAAAGACAGGTCAATTACAACTAATGCTCATGTAGCCCGTAGTGTTCTGCAAGCATGCGATGGTGGTGTGGGCAAAGTTGCCATGCTACAATTAGACCTAGACAAGGCTTTTTTTAATCGTGTTAAGCACGACGTTCTTTTTGATGTTTTGAAACGTGTCAACGTAGGTGATGTCATTTTGGAAGGATTCAAAATGGCCTATCAGGGATGTACCCCGAGACTCACTGTCAACAAAGTATTGACATAATCTATTCATGTTCGGACGCTAGGAAAACAGGTTGTCCTATGTCGCCACTATTTTTTAATATATATTTAGAAATTTTTGTTTAAGCATCTTGAATAGCAAGAATGTCTGGGATTCTGTTTGGAAAATGAAGAGACTAAAGTTATTAGTTATGCGGACGACATTGCAGTTTTATACGGACAAGCGAAGCGTCAGTGCTTGTTTTAATTAGCGAAAATATTTTGTGAAGCAACTGGCGCTGCTTTAAATTTGAGCAAGTACCGAGGGTTTTAGTCAAACTCGTACAAGTTACTAAAAAAAGTAATTAAGATAAGTTACTGAGTATTGGCCTCAAAAGTTATTTGAGTAGAGTTGAAGATACTCAAATTGAAAGTAATTGAGTAAATTACTAACTACCGTAACAAAGTAGTGAATTACATTTGAAGTTTCTTTTATTTTTTTATAGTACCAAGAAAGTACATAAATGTTTTGATCCGTTAGCGAAATTCTGCTAGCCAAATATAAAGCTGCTTGTGCTTTCCCATAAAGGCTTTAATAGCTGGTCTACTTCGGCGTGATGAATTTTTTCGTACCTTTTGTTTCCTGGTCAATGATGTACTGCGAATGTATAAGTTTTGCTTTGATGTTTAGCACTGCCAGAGCTTGATTTTGCAGACAGTATTTGCTTGTTAAGAGTGTTGCACAAAGTACATCTAAAAAGTACTTGAAGTAAAGTACAAAGTAAATGAGAGGTTATGTGCTTCAAGTATACTAAGTACACCGGGTGAATTGTACGTGGAGTAAAGTACTATAAATACAACATACTTTTAAAGTAAAATGCAAATACTTTTTAACACAATATTTCATGAATCCCTTTCATACTCTATTTTATACTTTATTTTAACTGGTACGCATTGCACCAGGTGAAAGTCGGAGGAGCATCGGTTTTCTTTTGGAACTGGCGGCAAATGTTGTATAAAGTCAAGTTGCCACTGAGTAGTTGTTTTACTCTCGCTGACGAACTATTTAACACAATACACTTATAAAGCACTTATTTGTGTCGGTCTTATGGCTGCCATTACTTTGTCTTGAAAGACAATAGCGCGTTTTCACATGATGATACGCCATTTTTTTCTAAATTCGGGGAACGTACTTTGAAGTCAGAAATATTACTTTCTTCAGAAGGGACCAGAAAAAATACTTTAGTAAAGTACAAGTACATGCTCAGAGAATTTACTTCAAGTAAAGTACAAGTTTTCTAATCCTACTTGAAAAAGTAGTTTAAGTACCATGTTCTTAAAGGACTTCCCAATTCAGCTTGTTTTTCTTTTGTTGTTGTTGTTGTTGTGGTGGTTGCGTCTTTGTAAAACTTTGGGGGTATTATTAAGCTTTCCGAACGATCTTCGAATCTTCAAAGACCTGCATATGCTGAGTTTTGGGAGGAAAGGCAACGGAAAGATGTCACCTTTGCTTTGCCCTTTAGCACGCGCTCCTTCAAGTACAGCACAAATTACGGGAGCACAGGATGGGCTGCACATCGAGTGCTGCATTTTGTCGACTCCTTTGAGTGAGGCTGCAGTGTGTACACCTCCTGTAGTGGGCGACAGTTCCTACATTGGGGAGAAGCGGGGGCAACCCTTTCTTTGAATACGTCAAGTTTCCTTGAGCTTCGGGACGCAAAGAAATGCCAGTCTTCGGCGCTAATCCCGCATTTACTGAGCCTCACTTGCGACGTGTCTGCGCGCTCCCCGCACCTCGTAGCAGGGTAGTTGCAGTGGGGAGATCATAAAACGTTTTGAGGGATTCGGACCTTCCAAACCACTCCACCCCCCCCCCCCAACCACACACCCTGCCTACGCCGCATGCTCCCCCCTCTTTGCAAACATCAGCTGATCTTTCAACATCTCATCTGTTTTTGTGCAGTAACGATTGTTGACCAGCAAACCTACGACTAAAATTCAAAAGTAATTTGTAATTAGAGTAGTAGTTACTCTAAAACAGTAGTTAAAGTAAAATACTAACTACCGAAATAAAAATGTAATTGAAAGTTACTAAACTACTCAGAAAAGTAGCTAAACTACAGTAACTTGAGTAGAGTAGTTGAACTACGTACATGTGTGGTTTTGGCACGGCGCGTGGGTCACAGGGCCTTCAGAGTTTTAGGGCGTGTGCTGGTATGGTGTGCCTTGCACGTACCTCGCCGTGCCCCTCGACTGTTATCGAATAAACAAAACCTATTGGTCGGGTGTCGCAACCGACCTGGACAGGCGCGCTTCTCGCTGGAAGAGGTGCGACCTGTTTATTTTTGCCAGAGCGACGGTTTGTAATGTTTTTCTTGTATCGAAGCTCTGGTATGTTTTGCAAGCGATACACTGTGCCTGCATGAACGCATGAATGTACAGAAGTTTCACCTAGTTTTTCTACTTTTATCTGGAGATCGAGTGTCGAGACGATGAGGCGAGTGCATCTTTTTCACCAAGTATGCGACGGAGGATTGGGGCTATCGCATTTGTTTGTGAGGCAGCTGGTGTCACGTTTCATATTTCTGTGCAATATAGAGCACCCTTTCAAACGCGCGTTTATTCAAACGAAACTGTCACCCTAGTTGCCACCTTTTCTTGTATCGTCTTATGGTGGTGAACCAGCGACACTTGTTAGCTTTCAAAAGGAGGTTGTGGATACGATGCATTTTTTGCCTGTCCGTTTTTATTTTGAGTACATGTATGAGGTAAACTGAACGAAGCTGCTCGTGATTTTTTGATAAATATTTTCCCAACACCACTGTATCGGAGTGTCGTTTATCAACTTGGTGAAGATGAGAAGAAGCGCGCTAAACGTATATGTGTGTTTCACTCTCTGTAAATACATTATTTTTCAAAATACGTACCAATACTTTGCCCGTGAAATCGTAGCTTGAAGAAAGAGGCGTATACGTGCCATGGTCGACTGACTGGCCTTTATTCAAACAACCAGAAACCATCGAACATGTATTCATTTTTTTTTGCTGGGACGCGGTTATTTTTGTTTTTTACCTTCTGCAGCGCACGTTGAAAAAGCAATTGAGCATTTCCACTTCAGGCATCCTTTTTTTGAACGTCACCAACGATGACTGTGTTCCATACGATATATTTTTTTTCTGTTGGGAATTTGTAGCATAAGGCGATGGCGCATGGCAATCAGGCATGCCGACGTCAATGCGAAAGAAGTGCGGTTTTATTTTTTCAGCCCAATTCAGCAAGGGGAAAGTGTTTTTTCCACCAGCTGTCAAAGTCCCAGTGGCTCGGCATATATAAAGCGCTTCGTAAAATGCACGCATTTTAATATGCCCTGTAAAATTCTTGCAATGCATTTTTAACGCTATGAGACTTGTACTACTCATCTTTGCAATAAAGAAAAAAAGTTTCGAATGTTCTTTCTGCCAGAGAGCACGAAGTGCGGCGGACATGGCCTAGTCAGTAGCGAGTCTGGCTCGAAAACGAACGGTTGTAAAATGGAATTCCGCCTAAAATTCTTCATTTTTTTCTTTTTGAAGGCCAATTAATTACTTTATAAAGTGAAATCATTTGAGACATACGGCGACCTTTAATTCCCGTAACATGACGTACGTTGGGTGTCATATCCAGAATTACACGTGAGTTTTTCATGTCGGCCTATATTCTGCAGTTATACTTTTCGTTAATTAGGTTTAAGATAGAGGTTCCTCTGTTGTGTGGAATTCTATTGGGCGTACGCACCAAGAGTCGATTAAAATGGTCCTGAAGCGTTTTCTTTTTAATTTTTTACGACCGCTATGTCGGTCGCACTGTTTACTTTGAAGGTAGAAGACTTTTAGAACGATACAATTGTTCTACTTTGAGTGCCAGACTACGTGACCGAGATATCATGTTCTTGTTCAAATGCCTTCACGGAGTCATTGATTGCCCTGACCTAACTTCAGCGATAAATATGCATGTTCCGAGAAGATGTTTGCGAATTTCTCTTCCATTTTATGTTAACCAATTCGTCCAAACCTGCCCAAAGACCCGCATTCAAACCTTGTATAATACTTTCGAAGCTTCCTGCATGGACGTTTTTAACCCATCTTTTGCAGCGTTCAGGTTTTCTCTTACAAATCTATATATTTTAACCTACCTTTTGTAGCGTACAAGTTTTTTCTTGTGGATCTACAGAATTATTCTTTCTTTTGCTGTATGTTAATTGTGCATCATTACAATGGCGAAAGCTGTTGGAGAGCACACAAAATAAACAAATGAATGAATGATTGAATGACATGTTTTTAAACACTTTTATTACACTCGTGATGTTACGTGTTACGTGAGCTTTCTGGGTTGTTTGAAATTCGTGCGCGAGGTAATGTGGCTGTAACGTTATGGTCCTATCGATCAATCAGGATTTTTCATCACGCCGCCGACATCGGCTTTTCTGCGACAAGAGCTCTTTAACGCTATCGCGTTACAGTGAGGGACAAAAATAATTGCACGTACAAGCGAATGTAACATTAGCCTCCCAAGGTGGTATTTCGCGAAGTTTCGAGTTCATGCAAGCTGATGCCCAAATGTGATTTATGCCATGATTATAAGAAACATTGTCTGTCCCTCGTGCTATTTATGTGTAATCAGGAATGTATATAAAAATTTCATTTTGCAGTAGGGCATTGTAAAGTATGTAGAAATCCTGCTGATTTATTAAGGTGATTTTTGTTAGAAACGTTGCTCTTTTAAAGAGTTGCGTCGGCATTGTTTTTCTTTTTTTTTAGTTTCTATTTTGGGTTTGGCGTTTTGAGGGAGCATTTTGCGTTGGCATCGCGGCCGCGATGCCCGCGGTCGCTAAATGGGCCCTGCAATCATAATTAAGCGTCTACCTTTTTTGCGGTTTCCACGTCTCTTGGGGTTCGGGCAAGCCAGCGGGCACGGAGAGAGTAACTAAATATCAGTGCGTCATATTTTAACCGGACGACGCGGAAACCTCCTCTACCGACAGGGGCGACCCGCGCTACCGAAAGCGCGCGTAATGTGACGTCTTAGGTCCTGGGCTTACTACTGGTCGTAGCCGCTAAAAGCTTTTTTTAGTCGAAATACAAAATATAGGTGGCGCGAACCGTTTCAATTATTTATAAAAGTAGTTTTTGTTCAGTATTTTAGATCAGAAAAGAAACAAATGCAGTTTATAAAGTACGGAAACAAGAAATGATCCGTCGACATACCCGCCACCAATCGGTGGAAAAGGCGGCGCATACTAGAAAGGAGTAGTGGGATCAGGCGCCGACATGGAAAGGTCCCGGATGTACGCGGTGGCGCTGCGGCCGTAGGGACCGAAGGGCCCGGCCGGCTCTGAGCGTTCCCAAGGCCTTCGGTGAGCAGCTTTGTCTTGCGGTTTGGCCGTTTCGCGGTATGGCAGCGCGAAGTGGCTCCCATTCTGAACTGATCTTTACCCCGTGTTTGCTGTCGTTTGTGGCCAATGAAGTGTCATGCCGAATTTGTGTTTAATCGCGCAGCAAATGCAATGAGAGCCGCTCTAGCTGCCCGCTACATACAGCCTATCCAGAACACGCTTTAGTGGCGCCCTCTCGCGCCGTCGACACGGAGTACGGCAGCCGTGAGCGCTCGCTCAGCTCACTACCCCTCGTCTAGTTCACGGCCACTCAAGCAACCAAGGACGTCATGAAGGAGGTTATTTTTTGCTTGTTTTTGTAATTTTAATTTGCCTATAATTTTTAAAATAAAGCGAAATTGGAGAAAAGAAAAGGGTCATTAAGTTACTACGTTCAGTGCGCTCAGGTTTGGTGCAAATTAAAAATTAGTGAAAAAGCCATTGCAGGGCCCCTTTAAGAAACGTCTCGGGTTTCGAGAGGCGGTGCAGGGGGAACCTGTGCTGGGAACTGCTTGCGGCTTTTAACCGAGTGTGCCTGTATATAGAGGGTTTCGCCGGTTGTGTAAAATTGTCGCTTTTTGCCCGACGTAATAATTTAGCTGTTGGCGCCAGCCAGACTGAGAAAAATGCAGGGAACGACTCTAGAAGGGATTTGGATTTGGCGGTTGGAGCGCCAGCCTGACAGCTCGCCGACCATTGGGCAACAGTGTACCACGTGGGAATGGTGAAATTTGAAGAAATTGGTCGGTCCCTGGGGGAAAGGAGGCCCCTACGAGCCTACAAAAGGAGTGGCGAGAGGATTCTCGAGGATTGGCTTCGATTCGATTTTGGGAGACTGGGGACAAAAGTATGGGGTATGATTTTCGGATTTTAACTCACTACTGAGCTGTTTTGTTTTATAATAAACGTGGGCACACTGGCCAATGTAAAGTCAACCAACGTCGCAATGTGTTCAGCGGGATCGAACAACTTTTAGTTTCTTTTTGTTTAAATTTCAACTTCCCGGGGTTGTTACCGGGCGAACAGCATCATCGGTCGTCACCATCCGGACCAGGACACCCACACGAGGCCGAAAGGAAGTTGACTGGCATCGTGCATCGAAGTCTTTTGAAGAATTTCATTTATTATGCTTCTCTTTCTGCCGATTTGGAGTATTTGACTTAAGATCTACCATATAAGCACAAAGTCTTTTTGGTATATCCCGCGACGCTGAGAACAGCGACAAAAAAAGCAGGTTTTCACAGACCCAGCAGCTAACGTGTTTTCGAATATCATCCTCCTGTATCAGTCTCTCTCAGGCAGTTATGTCAACTTCAAAGCGAAAGGTCGCTCTGCAGAACCCAGGGATCCGGGTTTAATACCCACCCCTGCCCGTTTCGAACTGGATGAGCATCGTACCGGCGTGTGGTCGTGTATCACTACTGCGCGTAGGGCACGTTAAGGACCCCACAGGATAGCGGTTGTACTGCACTGGATACATTTCTCATCTCGAGCTGTGAGACAAATCGCCCGTTGAGGCAGACTAACTTCAGGCTGTATAAACATACACACACACACAAATTTTTGTGAACTTCACACGGTCAAACTTATTGATGATAAAAATAATATTTAATTGATGGCTAAAGGTGTGACAACATAAATGAGGGGCCGATCACCCTAATTATCTACATTATATGTAAATGCACCCGCAAATTATATGAAAGATGCCCTGTAAATTTTAACCGCCATTCTTTTTAATTTTCGATGGACCCAACGTGACTTGGGAGAGCCCTAACAAACTGTGCTTCTCACCCATATATAACTTCTGAAACATAGAGAAATGTGTTATTGCCTCTTGTATGTTATGAACAGCAAGTTAATGTATCTTTGGGCCATTGGCGTCACTAGGGTCCGACGTCCCCCCTCCCCACCGCAACCCCCGCTCTCGTGGTCCGCTGCGACCCCCCCCCTCCTTCCCCCTCCCACTTCTTCACTGCCCAGCTGCAGCCCCCTGAGCACTGCCCCCGGGTGGCTCACGCCCCCCCCCCCTTCCTTCTGAGACGCCAGTACCTTGGGCTGAACAAAAACAAAGTATACACGGTCGCGTGACGACACTATGGCGATTACGCACGCAGACCGACAGAAAGTGACCAATTAATTAGCTGACATGTCAGTAGAGCATGAAATACGATTGTGTTCTATTTAACTAAAAATTATCAACTAGCAAGTTTGATGCTTATTTGCAAATAATTGGCCGTCTCTTGTCAAGAACAAACCCCAACAGCGAGGCTATGCCGGTTTATCCTGTATAAGAAAAATGTTCACTTAGTCCAGATTCAATTTTAGTACGAAGGTACACATAAATTAGAGTAAGCGATTTTGATCACTCCTTTCTGCATGATTCTTCGCCTGTATCGCGGTACTGAGTGTTAACGATGTTGGCAAGGAAAACAGGGGCTGCGTTGGCAACTTGATGTTTCAATAAAAGGTAGACTGAAAGGTCTCCTTCTAAAAATTTCGTGACATTTTGAAAATATTATTGCTTTAAGCTCAGTTGCGTCGTCATTATATACAGGGTGCGACCATAAGGACCAACACATACGGCACGACTTGCAAACTTTTGTGATCGAAACGGACATGCCTAAAATTGCATACGCGAACGCAGTTTCGGAAAACGTTTTGTGACTTTTTTCCCCCTCAGAGACCGAGTCGGAGATAGTAAAACATTAAAAATAGAGCAAAACCGGCGGTCGTACATCCCCTATACCAGATGTTCGCCGGTCTCACACAGGTTTGTGAGCTTGCTCCCAGGTGGTCATTGTTCATATTATTTGTTAAATGTACGAATCATCGTGAATGCCATGCTCATCGCTAGTCTCTCCCATTGGTTTTTAGCGTTTTTGCGTTCAGCAAGCAACCTGGGAGCGAGCTCATAAAAGTGTGCAGACGACAAGCAGGCTGGTATAGGACATAGGAAGTGCACGGCCTCAGATTGTGATTTATTTTTAATACTTCACCGCCCCAGAATTACGCTATAAAAATTAACATAAAACTTTTTTCGAAACTTTGTTCGCGTGCTAAATTTCCCATATGCACTTTTGGAATTCGAATTTCGCAAGGGTTGCCAAATGTTTTGTCCCTTCGTCTGCACCCTGTATTATTGTAAAGCGTATTTCGTAAACTATATTTCATGATATATGTGGCGACGAAGTAGCGATTCCACGATTTTATACACTGCAATTAATTCCTGAGTTTAAGAGTACAACTACGCTACAGCGTTTAATACTCCGATGCAAAGTCGTACCAATCAGGGGTATTTAGGCGACTTACCAAACTTCGTGGCAACCTTTCGATTCGTGTAAAAGATATGTGACTGAGGTATAAAAACGGATATAGAGTCAAAACTCGACGTTTTGTGTGTTAATCTAGACTTTATTTTACTGTTGCGTCAAAATTGAATAACGCAATTTCTTATTTTTGGTACCTGAAATAAAAGTGGATTGCACGAACCATAAAAAATTATATCGTTACTCGTTTCATGACGGAACTAGCGCCTATTGCCAAAAACAACGCGGAAAATATATTCTCAACTTGGCGGTTTCAACTGGTTCGGGCAGGGTCGAACCGGTTTGAGCCGCTATTTTCGCTCCCCGGAGCTGAACCGGAACTGAACCGAAAGCCGTAAACCAAAAACCCGAAGCGAACTGATATAAATTTTGATTCGACACTATGGTGAAGGTTTTTTTGTTTATCTTATGAGGACGTCATATGTTACTCAATGTTAGCCATCACAAGTTAGTTCAAGCCACTGTAAATGGTTAAGGAGAGTTTAACGGAAATTAAAGATAGAGCTTTTGTTTTACAAATATTGACGTGCAATTTTGCCACATTTAAAGAAATGAGTGGCGTTTCTGCATCATTAATGAAACTACAACAATGGAAAAGCATATTTTCTTATACATCCGTTATAGGAATTTAAGGATAATACTTTTAATATATATAAGTCGTTTTATATGGAGTAGTTTATTGGCAGATAATTTGTGAATGTCTCTGAAAAACGTGTTTATTTGACGTGTTTCGTAAATTTTTGTGTATAGAAATATTTTATTGTAATTTTGAATATTCCGCCTACATGTTGTAAACTATTCATAAAATAAATGGAATACATTATTATGCGGCATGTTTTGGCGTGTAATTGACGGCGGTGCAAAGTACTACGTAAGTGAAACATTGGCAATCCCCACGCCTGGAGTTTCGGAATTTTATATATCCGAAAGAAAATTACGGCATTCGGATATATCTGAATGCTTCTAGAAAGAACATGGTTTTCACATACACATAATTGTTTTACATAAATAGGAAAACTCTGACCCAGACTACCATTGTACGATCTGACGTGGAAACAGCGATCTTGGCGCGATGGGTTCAGAAAGACCCATTTAAAGCTTCGAATATTTGAAAGGACCGGAAAGGCGACTGAACAGAAACCGATCTGCCAATCACCTTGCGAGGTTCCGGTTTCCTGTATGTTAGTATCCGTTGGTGTCCGGCAGCAGGAGGCGAAGGCAACGGCGCTACTTTTCCAGGATGCAGAAACTTCAGCGCCGACAAAAAGCTCTTTTTGGTAAGGTCTACGGATGTCCAGCACGTGACGTCGACGCGCCGTACCAGTGGCCATTCCTGCCTGTTCTTGTCGAATGCAACGAAGTCGGTGGAGTGGAATACATGGCGCAGAAGGTACGCGTCTAGCATCAAGATCCTTCACAATGGCCGCTGATGTCACGTGACTGCAAACTAAGATGCAAGCCAACATTGGTGCAAGCTAGGGTACCTCAATGTCCTCCTGTTTAGGGTGATGCCATTCTTTGATGTTCCCAATTCTAACCCGAAGCCGGCAGCACGCGCTTACAGGGTAAATAGAAAGAGATCGTCGGAAACAAAATGCCACCGGAGCACTGTCAATGCAGAAAGTTCCTGCAGGGAGACGCTCTATCACGGGCTCTCAAACAAAAAGAGAAACAAAAGCGTCGGGAACAAAATGGTCAGATGTTTTCACCCTAGCAAAGCGCGCATGAAGGCTTCCCAGTGCAAGCCATGTACAGGTCCCGTCAAAGTAAAACGGAGCGCCGGAGCGGCGACCGAACTGCATCGCCGCGCTATCTAGCAGCGCCGGCTGGAACTAATAGGCGGTCTGCGCATGCGCGGGTGCCGTTCGCGGTGTCCTCCGTCATTCTTGATTGATCCTCGCATTATCGGCGTCTCCAGCTGCCACATGCCGTTCCGATAAACACCGCTAGGTGTTCGGCTCGCACACGGGGAGATAACGCTGAGGGCAAGTGGGAGAGAGGGGCGAGTGTTGTGGATGAGCACTGCCCCTTGCGCTATCAGGCGGTGTTTTTAGAAAACTGTTGCGCTGCTCGAGCCACCGATAACGTGAAGATTGGAAGAGGAAAACGGAGGCCCCCGCGGAAGGCACATTCGCATGCGCAGATGTAGCCTATCCGTTCCAGCCGGCGCTGCTAGATAGCGCGGCGATGCAGTTCGGTCGCCGCTCCGGCGCTCCGTTTTACTTTGGCGGGACCTGTACAGGCATTTCCTTCGACGAAAATGAAACAGTTGGGCTTCAGAGCTCGCGGCTGACAGAGAGGGCGAGAGAGAGAGAGCGAGAGATGGGGCGTGCGGAGTAGGGTACAAGGGTGAAGGGGGCGGGAGGGGGGGGGGGTGTAGCTGCCTCCATTCAGTCTTAGGTTTTCGGGGATGTAAACTGCAGTCCTATGCACCAAAAGTTAAAAGTGGTCTCTGCCATAAAAAACATAAAATAAAAAAAGATTTGTTTATTTTATGCATTCTTGCATAGATAGATGATAATGGCTATACCCTTGTACATGCTTAGCGTAGAAATATTTGCACCCCTCACCTTCAAATTTTGCACTAGTTTACGTCTCGTTTAATTCTCGAATCCACGAATCTTCCAAACCTCGCCTTTTTGAGTGTAATCGCTCTTTCCTTTGTTCTTCCATAATCGCCAGCGAAACCCAGCGCTTCCGCCACGACCATTGACCCCTTAGTGAGTACAGGACGAAGACCCGCGCATCCCTAAACCAAGCTTGTGACTAACGACTTACAAGTAACTCATTACTTGTAATCAATTACATTTGTTGTAGCTTTTTAACGCCTCAATTTCTTTTTCTCCGGTAACGTCCGCAGTAACTCCATTACTATTTTTGTAATCAATTACAAGTAATCAATAATACGTTTCCGTCTTGTCCGTTTTTTTTTGTTTATTCTTTCGGATTATTTAATGTTCCCGAAATATCTAAAATAATTGAGTTGAGTTTATTTTTACGTAAAAAGATTGCTCTGTCTTCCAATGCTTCACTCGCCTATGTTGCACCAATGTTATACACTTTTTTTTTTACCTTTAAACATCAAAGAAAATATACAAATACTGTAAACAACTTAATTTTCGCAGGCTAAAATTTTCGCGAATTGGGCCAAAGCTGAAAATTTGAAATTATTCGCGGCTTCTAATTTTCGCGAATTGAGTGTAGCTTCCGTAGCGTTCACATATTGTCTGAATTGTTCGCGGGACGTATTTTTCGCGTTTGTAAGCGATTCGCGAAATTCGCGAAAATTAGGTCCTCGCGAAAATTTCGTCGTTTACAGTATACCAGAAAATTTGGAATGTCAAAGCGCTCAGCGATGTATTAAGTGCGGAGCTGTCGAGAGGCTTCGTTTCCTGTGTACGGGTTGCGCGATCCGGGTTACATGCGGCATAGATGACTGTGTACTGCACTAACCTTGCCTAACCCTACAAAGACCGTCCCCCACACCCCCCCGCCCACACACCCACACTTTCCATCTCGAATAAAAAAAGAAACAAAATGCTACCACATTGAAAATATGTATGCACTTTTGATTTCGTACAAAAATAAAAAAATAACGTGAAAAGTAGTCAATTACTTTCTGCTTATTTTTCATTTACTTTTGTGACGCAGTCATTGATTACTGTAAACGGTGACATTTTTTAATAAAGCAATTGCGCAGGACGTTGCGACACACGGCAACGAAATATCGGCTGGCTTTCTTTTACTAGTACATTACGCCACATTTCCAGGCGTTTCCGTTACCAGTCCGGTTTCTACAGATGCTTTGCACACGCGTCAGAGTACAGCCGCCATCACTAACCTTCAGAATAAAAATTAACTGAAAGGAAGTTTGTTTATGACGGCGCCTATGCACAGCTGCCGCAACGTGTCTTGAACAGGATGGGGCAAATGATCTGGCTGCACACAGAGCAGTGGTGTGATGGAAGGAGAGCAGCTCTTTGCATCTGAAAACTTGAGCGCTATGAGTGGGGAGGCTGTGCGAGAAGCCCACCTGGCAAAGTTCGAGCCCAGGAGTTACGCCGAGACCACCAAAGAATATCGCTTGTACACTTTCCATCAGGAGGAACTGCATCGCATATTTTTCTCAGGTTGGTTTTGTACGCTTCCTTTGGGAATTGCACCATAAATCCGTTTAAAATTGAGAAGAAAAAAGAAACAAAAAAATGCGCACGGCTAAAGTTCTATGTGAAATGAGTTCTCTACAGCGAGTCCCGAAAACAAAACAATCACTGGGGTTCTTTTTTTTTTTTCCTTTCGCACTCCGGAATTTGTGCCAGCCTCGAAAATGCAGCGTAAAACGCTGACGCTGAGATAGGCAAATGGCTGCCCTAATTCCGCCTTCGCTTCGATTATTCGAGTCCGCATTTGCGCGCAAAAAGTGGTGAACGGTCGTGAGATGTAAGTGAGACGATTTGCATTTGTGCAGTTTAGGGGCGGCACGTAAAGGTATTTCTGGGGACAATCGTGATAACCGGGAATTAAAGAAAACAACAGGCAAGGCTTACTACACCTGCTGAGCGCAATCGGTCGGAACTTTATATCCACGTACCAGCCTTGTACACGTTCCTTCAAAGAGGAACTAACACTAATTCTTCGTCCTCTCTCAAACTTTGAAAGAGATCCCGTTACAAGTTACAGTGGCTCGAACGAAACGCGTTCTCGTTACGCTGCATTAACGTTGCGCTTGTGTATTTTAATTAAATTTTGTTCTAGAAAATCTGCCGATAAAATAAAGAGATCGAGCCAAAAAAATCCACATCGAACTACGTGTCATGTCGCATCGATCGCATTTATTTGCAGTTTATTATTATTTTTTTTAATCAACGATCTTTGTGTCATTTCTTTATTCAACGAAGTCGAAGGTTCAAATAGTCGATAATAAAAAACCTAAGTGCCTACTAAATTGGTGTAAAATTTCAGATAGAAAGACAAAGCAGAGAAAGCCGTTGCTCCCGCCGTTCCCTCGGTATCGTAACGAGTTTCAGTTTTCCACCGATGCAAAATGGAATGGCTTCATTTTTCCGCTCCTTCTAAACGAGCACGCCTTCCAGTAACTACGTTCCTTGGAACGCCGTTCCACACAACACTGGTACTTACCTGGCTTCTGAGCTGGGCACGTGACCAGAACGTTCCGCTTGCGGGGATTTAGCCACCGGGAAAGGTACCCGCATATTCACCAGCAAACCGCCCCAGACACCAAAGTACCAGAGCTTGCCGCTGCTACAATCAAACGTTATACGCGATTTTCAGATATTCTTAGTAGGAAAATGGCTGCCGTTGTAACCACCGAATACAAGGGTATGAATAGAGTCTTTGAGAACATGATAGCTCTTCAAGACAGGGACGAGAGTACGAATGAGACAACACAATGCGTTAACTTCAACTGGTTTAATGGTAAAAAAATCAAGGGTATAAATACTCTGCATCATCGCGCTATTCAACCAATCCCATGCCACGCCAATGCTCGGAAGAACTGTGTCTCTTTGCCACTCGCCCAAAAATGCGCATTACTCAACTGAGTAGAGTCAACTACTGGGAACGGACCCTATTTTCTCATTCAAAATGACGTAACTTTTGAGTAAAATAGCCGTCGTTTCTGAAACTCTGACACCTCGTCCGGACTGTTAGAGCTACATTACGGCGGGTACTAAGCTTTCAGCGATAAGTATAGTAGTTTTTTTATTCGGGATGAAAACGACATTGCGCATTTTTATTGAATATTTTATTTCGAAGACACGATGTATACGTTGCGAGAAGGGATGCTTAAAATGCAATTGTCCCGCGTAACTCTTTTTTGTCTGTGTGTGAACGCGACAACTGGCTGCCTCACGAGTTTCCCGTCCGTGTCTTCCAGAGGACCGAAAACGACAGCAACAAGTGATGTACATGCAGGATAACCCCGCGGTATCATTGTTTCACGATGCTACTCCTTTCATAAATTTGTCACCTTTCCCGAAACTCTCAGAAGACGTTACGGCTATTCCACATTGCACTGTGCATCAAGGGTAATGAACCTGAATGGATGGTTGGCCCCTTAATCGTGAGGCGACTTGTGCCACTCGTTCGGCGACTTGTGCCGGCCCGCACTCGAGGAAATGTGGGAATGGTGGTCATCCAGTACTTTAATGATCGGTAATTTCGACCAAATGAATGGTTATACAGTTTTGTGTGCAATATGGAGGTACCCTGAACAAGTGTCGAGTAAAGTATAAGGACCTGTCATATCACTTTACAAAGTACTTCTTACTGCAACTTCTTACAGTCAGCGTCTCTTATATTATGTATGCGATCCACCCTTCAACCTGGCTGAGCTGCAGAAATCTCTTACAATATTTTCATTCTCGTACAGCTTCAATGACACTGATATTAAGTTAGAAACCCTAAAATCGCTATGAACAGCCGCGTTTATTTTGAGCTAAATCCAGGTTCTTAGTTGTGAATTTTCGACCTTATTAGCTATTCCTGATAAAACAACAATCTCGAGAATGATATTATTGTAAGAAATTTCTGCAGGTCATACAGGTAGAAAGGTGGATTCTATGCACAGTATCATAAACGCTGGCATTCACGATAAGTTTTAAAAGTGATATGACAGGTTTACATTCAAAACTGTGTAACCATCGAAGTTGTCGAAATTACCGATCACTATGGAGCTGAAGACCACCCTTCCCTTGATTCCGCGAGTGCGGGCCGGGGCGCTTGGTGGATTTACCAAAGGATCGACTAACTAATTTCCTTATAAATTTGTAATTGACAGGGAGTGGGAAAGAATGACATATTGCTGCTAAGCAGGAAGATTCACTCAGCATTCTCCACAACCGAAGGTTAAGGATCCGTGTGATGGTAATGCCTCTTCACCCTGCGAATAAAACAAAATATCTGAATTTTATTGTTGTTTTTTTTTTGACAACCTGGGCTAGGTGACCTTCGCGTTCCCTGCGTTTATTTTTCCGTTGCGTTTTTTCCGACGTTAAAGTCGAAAGCCTTTACAAAATTTATTTCGCCTTAGGCCGTTTCAGGGTGAAGCCCTTTACTTTAAAGTGTTAAGCGTTTAGCCGTGTCATTTTCCTTCCCACATGCACCACACACTGTATCTTTGTGCATATTTTGTTCTGTTCACCCTATAAAGGTACTTGCTGTTGCGCTAGATGGTGATGAAGGTTTTTAATCACGGTTAAAGGCGCTAAAAAGACAGAACACAATACAGTTGTGAGTAGCGCCCGTATTTGCATTCTAACGTGTTTGTCTTTTTAGCGCTTTCAACCATGGTTCAAAACGTACACGCTATAGTTGTTAACACTCCTGCTTTGGCCTCAGACGAGTTTTTCCTAGAATAGACCCTTTCCGGAATTCTTGGCCATCTAGCGGCGCCGTTTCAAAACTACGCGCGAGCGCTGTTGGCCAGCGTCGGCCGCCATTCGTATGGCGGCGACGTATCAGGTCAGTGATCGGGTGCTCGCGTAAGCTTGGTATTGGTCTGCCCGCCTTCCTTCGTTTTTCCTACTGCAAAGCTCTGACAGCCGCTGCTGCGACGCTGCTCGGGGTCTCGGAAGATGCCTTTACATTGCTGCGTGCCCCTCTGTAAGCAGAGAGGCGTCAAAGGTAATAACGGAAACAAGGTGAGACTTCTTGTTTTGCTATTAAGTATAAACCGCATGCAAGCGATTTGGCGGGCGACGAGACAAGCGACGGCGACCGGCTTCACTGTCGTCGGTCATTCGCGCGACGGGAGCAAGCGACCAAGGTGATGAGCGACGTTTTCTAGAAATCCAAGAACCCAGCGGCGCGACGGCCGACAGTGAGAAATTTCCGTCGCTCATTGATGATTCTCGTCGCTGTCGACGACGCTCGTCTCATCGCTCGCTAAATCGGTTACATGCGGTTCGGCCTAATCTTTAAAGCCCGAGGTTGTAACTTTAGGGCTATGTGGACGAAAGAGAAAACATGAGCTAACAGCGCTTATGCATGGGAGTACAAAGTGCGCCACATTGGAAGAATACGAATTTTTGAGCGGTGGCCTGCGAGCTGATGTTTGGCAACCCATCGCTGTTTTCGACACTTCCCCAGAGCTTAAGAAGAATACGAATTTTGAAGAATCTAGGTTGTCTGGAGGCTGTGTGACTGGCCCGTTCGAAATTGTGTGATCGCGCGTTAGCTTCAACCGTGTTTATGAGTATGATCGTGACATGATCTGATTCGGCGAACCCTATTCTTTTTATCTTTCCAGGTATCATTATTTGCTCTCCCGAAAGAGCCGACTGTGCGCAAGAAATGGGTGATTGCTATTAAACGGGACGAAGGCAAACTATTCACCATCACAAAATACACAAAGGTGTGTTCCCTACCTTTTCAAGAGAAGGATTATCTCTCCAATATCGCCTCAGGTTTCCGTTTCTTGGAGGAAGGAGTTGCACCAAGCGTGTTTGGATTTAACGCCGCCAAGAAGCCTCCGAGGAGAGCGCCCCTTCAAAGGATGCAAGCTACGAGCAAGCTGACTGCTGCCGACGACGATGAAACAGATGACGCGATCACTGACATGGACAATATTGCCAGCAACGCCACGACAAGTGCTATAAACAGCAACACCGGGACTGAAGTCTTGACCACCGATCCCCCTTCTGGCTACGCCACAGTCCAGTTCATGGACACCACCGCCAACGAAGACGAAATCAGGTGCCCAGTTGCCTTGAGGGATTGTACCATCGACGACAACACAAACGACGCAATCACCGCTGCCAGGGCTGAGGACGACGCCTGTAACTCGGCGGTCAACATCGAAAACCCCACCAATGATGCCGGGACTGAAGTCGTGATTACCGATCCCCCTTCTGGCTACGCCACAGTCCAGTTTGTGGACACGACTCAGCTACGACAGCTTGTAGAAAAGACATCATTCCAAGCGGGGATAATCAAAAGCTTGCAAGTTCAACTAACTAAAACAGAGGGTGAGCTGCCTGAAGCCCAAACAAAACTTCAACTCGCACTCACCAAATGTAGTTCGCTTGGGAGACGCAAAGCAGAACTTGCAGAAACGAAGCTAGCTCTGTACAAAACTCAAAGACAGCTTAGACTTGCTCTAGCGAAATGCGAGACAATTGAGGCAAAGTCAAGTCGTAGATTTTGTATAAATTTTTTTAAAGACAGTCCGGCAGACGTTCAGTTTTACACCGGCCTTCCATGTTATGGGCAGTTCATGAGCCTCTGGTCTTTCTTAAAACCTGGTGAGGATGACGAAAATCTGAAAGTGTGGGCCACCACATACAGTGGAAAGGTCACAAAAGCTGGAAGACCTTCCATCTTGTCTTCCACAAATCAGTTATTTTTACTACTGCTCCGCCTACGCCTCGGCCTATTTGAGCGAGATCTGGCATACAGGTTTCGAGTATCAACTGCGACAGTCTCCAAGATTTGTATAACTTGGATTAGTTACTTGTATTTACACCTTGGCCAGATACCACTGTGGCTGACCAGGGAGGAAGTAGATGACTCAATGCCACCAGCATTTAAGGATCGTTATCTGACAACAAGGGTTATTCTTGATGCCACTGAAGTCAAGTGTCAAGCTTCAAGTTCACTAATACTGCAGTCAGCCACCTTTCCAGCTTATAAGTCAACCAATACCTTCAAGGGCCTCACTGCCATTTCCCCCGATGGAACGGTGACTTTTGTATCAAAATTATTTACCGGCTCGATGTCAGATAATGAATGTGTCGAAAAAAGTGGATTCCTGAAGCGGCGTTTTAATAACAAAGATTCTGTCATGGCCAATAAGGGCTTCAGGATAGAGGACCTGTTGAAATGGATCAATGTTGAACTGAACACACCTCCTTTCCTTCGGGAGAGTTACTTCACACATGAAGAGGTGAAAGAAACAAGAAATTGCATCTCTGCGAATAAACGTGGAGTAGACGCAGCCAACGAATCAAAAGCTTTCACACCTTTGACCGGCCCGTTTCGATCTCGCTTGCCCCTGTTGTCAACGAAATGGGGTTTATTTGTGCCGTTCTCACCAACTTTCAAGGTCCCCTGATGAGGACAAGTGATGACTAAAGGTTCAGCAAATGTACAATCGCGGACAGTACGAGCTACAACACACAATTTTGCTATTCGCCTAGAGATCTGTTCGTCCCAAGTGCTGGGGAGAAAAGCAGAACTAGTGTGTTTTGCACACACTTGGAGCAAGGAAAATGATACACGCACGAGCTTGAAGCCATTAGTGGCGCCAGTGTAGCGTGCACACATGAGCATTGAAATCGAATCCCAAAGCTAAGAGCACGTGCCCTTTAGCCTTGCCCGTAGTCCATACTGTTAAGGCTCGTTCACACACTTGCAACCGAGTAGGACGGAAAAAAACAAGACCAGTTTTAAAGCATCTTGCGATGTCGTAGGACCAGCTCCGCAGCAGCACATCCGGTTCTAAGACACAAGGGGCTTAAAAACCGGTCTTATCTCTCTCCGTTCTACTCGGTTGCAAGTGTGTGACCGGCGCTTTAGTGTGGACGCAAGAGAATCACCGCATGGCTCATAGGAAACAATGAATAAACAAAACCACACTTCCTAACTTCTATTTGGATCTTGAGGCGAATTCCTACAGATCTCACAAGCATCATTATTTCTTGCTTTGCAAGATTTAAAGAACAAGACAGACTTCGTATTCCAGATCTAGTATGGATCAAAAGTTCTATACAAACGGGCAGGTACACTAAATAAAAAAGGGCTGTAGTAGCTCATATTTGCCGCGATTTACTATAGATTTGTTCTGAAATCAATGCACTGCCAATCCCAGGCTGCCTGTATTTGCTGTGTATAGATGATCTGATCCAGATGTGGCTTCTGTTCACAAGCATTAAAATGTTAAAATTACTGTTTTTGCGAAGAAACATTGTTTCTTTTTCAAAAAGTAAGAGTGAGAGGCTAATTTTAAAGATCATGTTTTCATTTTGTCACTTTTGTTAAAAATTGTCACTCTGAAAATTTGTTGACACGAATAAAGCGTGAGTTTCTGAATGCTAAGGAATGCAGTGAAACAGAGTGGTGTTCAATTTTTCATACTTTAACATTCCCTACTTCTGAGTGTAACCAAATAAAAACGAGGTGGACTTGGTATAGCAGAGTGTTACTTTATTTGTAAAAATTGCACTACTGATAAATTACTAAAGCATTAATATAAATTAATACATACCCTGTATCACATCATGGAGTCTCAAAATTTATTTACGGAACTATGCATGCTGGTGCACACGACACTGTTCATTGCGAAGATGTTTTTAAACGGGACACAGTCAAAATGAAATGATGGCTCATGTGCTCAACCTTGGAAGTTTCATGAATAAATGAAGGACTGTAGAGATAAAGTAGGAAACTGCCAATACACTTTTTAAATTGGCAGTTTAAATATTGATTGAAAAGCCTCGGTAGTAAGAGTGACAGCATAAACGAAGAGGAAGAGCTACATCTGCAACGGTCATATTTTGTTAGTACATGCTTATACTGCTACACTCGTGGAAGGAATAAAAGCATGTTGTGAACGAAGTGGCTCTCCTCCCGATTTGCTTGCAACACATAAACCGACGCTTTTCGATTTTAAATCTTGCATGATCTTATAAAATACCAAACAACTGAGTTATTTTTAGGGTTCCGTGTTTTCGGGGTTTATTTTTCTTCAAATTCGGGGGTGTTGTTCTGTGTTTTATTTATTTTCTAGCATTCTGTGTATATATTTAGTGCCGGGCAAGGAAAAGGCAGTTATCGGGCTTATTTTGTCAAAAGGCTTAATATCTAACTGAATGACCTTTAGTACAGATTGGGTTCAAGGTCACAAAGAAAATAAAATGCTGACAAAGGTTTTCGCACTTTGAAAAGTCGTTTTTTCTATTTAAGGACGGCTCCAGGGGTTTTGGTTTTACTAATCATGAGAAAACCACCTCGGGGGTTATTTCCCGATATCAGGTGTTATCGCACTCGTTTTCGTCTTCAGCACGTCTCGCAATGTCATGTCCGTCATGACAGATCCAAGGTGGTTCTTGTTCAGAGTCGTCAGTCATTAGCAGCGTGCGAGTGGTTCGGGCAGTTGTAGGCCCGATGATACGAGTACATCCAAGACTCGAGAGCTGCTGCCTGCCTGTGACAAATGAGACTGCGAAATCCGCATAGCTGCGACTCTCATGCCGATTATTTGTCTGTGCGCCTAATGTTCTACATTCTTGCCGAGTGCGGCAACAGTTGATCGTCCTGTTTTTGTTTTCTGCGCATAACCAACATGCTCAGGCACTGCTGTCTGTTGTGAAAGTGGTCATGAACGACTATGCGATTGGTCGCCGATGTTGCCATGTGTCCGAGTGCCAACCAACGATCATCTGAGGATCATCTTGGTTCGTGTCTCTGTGCATCATCAGTATCGCTAAAACAGTGCAGTCTATCCTGGAATTGGTTGTGAACGAAGATGCGACGGGTCGCTCAGGTCTCCCTGTGTTTCACAGCAAGATGACATATGCTCCCTGGTTGCTATTCTATTTAAGATATCAGTGTTTTAGGGAACCGTTTGTGCGACTATGGTATAATCGATCAACCTGCAGATAGTCATGTTCTGACGCTGATCTAGACCATAACTTCGATCGTACTATGGCCAATATCGCTGTCGTCTGCATGCAATGTCATGCTAGCCGCACTTTGGGTACTCTCGGAAAAGAAGGCTGAACAGCATTGAAATATTGCAGAAAGGAGACGTGTCCTTGTCTTCAAACAATGGCGTTTCTTAGTGGTCGAGACTCCTACGGCATGGTGCGCCGGTCTTGTCGGGGCTCCCAAGGCAGCGGGAGGCTATCGACTGTGCGTCGGCTTAACCATGCTGAACCAGGTCATCCTCCGAGAGCAGCATATAATGCCGACCGTCGACCAGGCGTTCGGGTTGCCGGGAAGCGCTACCATCTTCTCGAAACTGGGCGCAATGTCTGGGTTTCACCATTTGCGCCTCTTCGAAAGCTGCCAGGAGTACATGACGTTCATTACACCCTTCGGGCGATTCTATTATCGCTGCCTGCCCTTCGGAATTAAGTCGGCCCCAGAGGTGTTCCTGAGCCCCATGTCACTGATTCTCGAGGGAATTAAAGGATGCGTCAACATGGTAGACGATAACCTGGTGTTTGGCAGAGACCGGTCTAAACCCGACAGCCAACTACAGTCCTCGAGAGACTGCAGCAACCAGGAGTTATGCTGAACGCCTCCAAGTGCCGCCTCGGGGTGTCGTCCCTCAAGTTCCTCAGTGTGGTGTTGAGCACCAACGGCATAGCACCAGACCCCGACAAGGTACCCCGCCATCACGGGTATGCGATTTCCGACAGACGTGCAGGGCGTGCAGCGCCTCCTGGAAATGCTGAACCACATCGGATATTTCTTGCTGTGCCTGTCCACCGCCACTGCGCCAATCGCGCTCGTCCTAAACAAGGACACGGTCTGGACCTGGGGGACTGGCTAAGCTTCAGCCTTCGACTCACTAAAGAAGATGGTGGCATCCAGCACCAGCGTGGCTTGAAAGAGCCCAGAATATTCAGCAACCGTTTCTGCAGGCACCAGCTCGTACGGCCTGGGTACCGTCCTTCTGCAGGAGCAACATCTGGTGAGCGACGAGCGGTTGCCTTTGTGTCGCGTTTACTGACTACTGCCGAACAGCGGTACAGCAAAATCGAGAAGGAAGCGCTGGGAGTCCTGTGGGCCATCCAGAGGTTCATAAAGCTGCACAATCTGAGCTCTTCTGTCGAAACCGACCACCAGCTGCTGGTCCGGTTGCTGGGCTCCACCGACCTCGACCTCATGCCTCGTCACGTCCAGTAGTTCCGCATCCAGCTGCTGCGCTACCGGTTCATGGTGCAGTATGTTCCTGGCAAGTGCCTCGCCACTGCCAACATGTCGTCTAGAGACCCCGAGGTCCTCGTTCCAGCTGCGTTTTCTGCGCACAGCGTCGAGCACTTCGTGTCACAGGCTGTGACTGCACACTCTAAGACAAAAGAGAGGAGAAAGATAGCAACAGCGTGTTTTCCTCGATTTCACTAACGCGCCCCCAAGCGGATCCGAGAAGCAGGAAGGAACAAGACGTCTTGCTTCTTTCTGAGACTGACTGGAGGAAAGTTATTCCACCTTATTTTCGTGAGCTGCTCTAGGCTTTGTGACTTCTTTATTATTTTCTTTCAGACACGCTGCGTGTGCAGTTTGATAAGCAGTATTTGTGCACCCACGCATGCCCATGCAGCACGATAAGTTACCTGAAATTGTGAACCTTTGTATGTCAACCACAGGGCGTCCATAGTATATTCTGCCAAGAATGCAGAGCAGGATGCTGGTTTCTGCCCTTCATTTCGTCAAATAAGTAAACGAAGCCGTCATGAACCGCCAAGTTCTAAAATGGTGCTACGTACACCGGTCACAATGGATGCGCAAGGGTTGCCCGAGTCTGCTTGAGCCTATTTGAGCGTCACGACGGTGAGCCCGTGACTATGGTGACCACGAAATCCACCGTTGCAGCGACTCTGCCTGTTATTAGTCTGTGGGTCTACCATACTGCATTCTTACCGAGTGTGTGAACCGATGATCGCCTTGTGTTCTGTTTCTTCACGCATGACCAACATCGCTATGGCAGTACTGCCGGTTGTGAAAGTGGTCGTGACCCAAGACGCGAACCGTCGCCGATGGCACCGTGTGTCCCATTGTCAACCGATGATCATCTATCGTCTTCGTGGTTTGGCTCCGCGCGTCATCAGTATCGCTATGGCAGTGCTCTCTACTGTGAGAGTGTTTGTGCACGTAGACGCCAACAGTCGCCGAGCTCACCTTCTTTTTCGCTGGAAGTTGACGTATGCTCTTTGCTTGCACTATTCTATTTCAGGTTTCAGCGTTTTAGGGAACCATATGTGCGGTTACTGTGCAGTCGATGTACCCGTGGATAGTCGGGTTGTGAAACTGATCGAAACCATAACTGATCGGGCATTCTGTGTATTGTCTTGACAGCCTCTTCTAGCTTGCTTCTTGTCTGCATAAATTGGTTGAGTAGTGTGTGATAGTATGTCTTTTTATTGTTCCTGGTCTGGGGATTGTGATGGGAGCTGTACACCAGCTGGCCTGTGTTTTCACCCTTCGATGTTGAAGGACCAAACTGTTCTTTTTCTTTTTTTTTAATTCTCTCTTTTAATCCCCATATCCCCCTCCCCCTAGGCAAAGTAGCCAACTGGGATTAACAAACCAGGTTAATCTCTGTTTTCCTATTCTGATTTTTCTTCTTCAACACCTCTAGCTGATTTTTATTGTCTCTCCCCTCGTAAACTGCTGGCAGGCAAACTGTTTGCATCATTGTGCAGTCTTTGGTTTTCCAGTGCCACTGTGGCCACTTGCCCATTGGTTGTAAAGAAGATTGCCACCATTTTCTTTTCAACACCTCTTGGCATTTTGAGCCTCAGCAGTGGAGTTTCTCCAGACAATATCCAAACGGATGACTGGTGCTTGGTTTCGAGAGCACACTGGATGGTCCACGTTTTCTCACTCCTTACAATGTCAGATATTTCCTCTTAGCGTTGCCACTTTAGAATCGGTATGGCATTCCTTGGCACCATTCCACCCTTGCCTGGTTTTGAGCTTCCGTCGAATTCTGTGACGCCCAAGAGATGAAGCTTGTCAGACAAAGGTCCTCGTGAAGAATCGCCGAAACGCTCGGGGAACTAATCTTCAGCGACCTTGCGATATCACCATCAGTCAGCCGAGGATCCTCCTTAACGAGTCTCTTCACAGCAGCAGCGTTTTCTTCGGTCACAGTGTGACCTTTGAGAGAGGTGCGGCCACGCCTTAATTCACTGAACCAACACGAAACTGTTCCACGTGATGGTGGAGCGTCCCCAGAAGCACATCACAACCGTTCCAGTGATTTGGAATCATTTAAACCACTTTTGAAATTGTAACGCGCCACTGCTCGAAAATCTCGTCTCTTGATGTCGAACACCGAAGTCAAGTGAAGAGACGGGTTGTAACATGCCTAAGTCCGCAGCTGACACAAGGCGGCACTGTCGCAGACAATGAAGGGCTTTTTTTATCTACCTTAGAATATCGTGCATCTGCCCATTCCGCACTAAGTGCCCACCCCCAAAATTTGAAACATCTGAAGAAATATGCACAGTACATAAATATGTAAAATTGATGATCTCAGATGTGCCCATCCCCTATTTTTTCGCGATTATCTTCAAATTTTGAGGGGGCGCTTGTTCAATATTTTAAGGTAGGAACAAAGGAGGCTTCAATTGCACCACACTTAATTTTTGTTTCTGCCTTGTCTGTTTGCAACAATTCCAAACCTTTGTAGTGACCTATGCATAGTAATAGTAATTTTTATTTGCATGACATGTGGTCCGGGACGACGTGCAAGGCTTGACAGAACGGCAAAAACCCATACGCAGTGTGCCTGTCAGCCAATCGCCTAAGTGTTGAGAAGAAGGATGTTAAGAAAAACAAACAACACAAAATATAACTAGGTGACGGGGCTAAGTCAAGTGCCGAGAAAGTTCTCGACACAAAATTCGCAATTCTTTACGAGTTTCAGGGAAGGGCATCTGAACGCCGAGTGGGACCCCGAGAAAGTCCCTAACTGCAGCCGGGGCAACACCGCGTTTTGATGCTTTACTGTTCTGGAATATAAAAACACAGGCTGTCCTGTCCGTTTACTGCGTCGAACCACTGAGATGTAGGAGCCTTTGAGCAACCGGTCCAAGGTGCAGCAATTGGAGGGCAACAGGAGTCGCAGTGTGGCGGTGCTTTTCCGTCTGCCACTTCGAATGCTGCAACCGCGTCTCTTATGATAGAAGCGTATCACGTCAGCAGTTGGGACAAGTGAACAGTGTCCAAATGGCACGGTGTTGCACATCCTCCAGCTGGTAAATCAAGTGGACTCGGTATGGGTGCCACACATATGCGCAGAGCAGTGCTCCAACTTTGGTAGAACAAGTGCAGTGTAAAGCAAGTCTTGAAAAGCCACAGAATTTCGACAACCGTGTCACAAAGCCCAAAGTGCACCGAGCTTTAGCCACTATGTTTGAAATGTGGAGAGATAAGTCCAGTGCTGGTACAAACATTACAAGCGTTGCCCCAAGGATTGACGCGTGTTGTACCTTCCATAAGGGGGATCCCGAGATAGTGTATAGGGGAATACTGGTAGTCTTGGTGTTGTGGAAACGCATCACTATGCTCTTACCCTCACTCATGGTCAGGCAGTTTGCATGCGCCCACTCTGAAAAGCAAGTGATGTAGCCTTTAAGGCAGACAGAGCAGTCGGGAGAAGTGATGAGGACGACAATGGACCTGTCGTCTGGCTACTGTTCAAGTAGGGTGTTATTGTTTTGCGGCATGTCGTTAACACAGAACAAGGACAAAGTTGGGCCAAGTACGGAGCCTCGTGAAACTCCAGAAAGAGCTGGATAGCTTTGGGACATTGACCCATGGTAGCACCAGGGGCGGATGCAGGAATTTCCTGAGGGGGGGGGGGGGGGGGGGCAGGTGTTGGTCAGCGTACCATATGTTTAGGAACCCCTCCCCTCTCCTTCGTTTTACGCCCTAAATTTTACACATGCAGAAATCAAGAGGGGGGTCAGGGCATCCGGACCCCCCCTCTAAATCTGCCCCTGGGTAGATTTAGAGGGGGTCAGGACATCCGGACCCCCTCTAAATCTGCCCCTGGGTAGCACGCGTTGGGTATAACCCACCGTAAAGCGAGTCAACCAAAGTAGTAGTGAGCCTCGGACACCAGCCCGTGCGGCTTTTCTGATCAGGACGGCGTGATCGAGCATGTCAAGCGCATTACTGCGGATCAGTTGAATCAAATCAGCAGGAATGCGACTGCCGATACCGTTATAAGTTGAGAAAATATGTTCAATAAAATAATTAAAGAAAGGAGAATACATAGTACATCATGGGACCCGTCCAACACCACGAGACAGACATGTTTGTTCGGTCTCGTGCTGGCTTCTGATGCTCTTCTAAAAACACCATGATGATGATTGTTGGCGCACACTATACGCCACACGACAACAATCGGCCAAATCTGACTTGCTGGCTGTCCTCAGTCAGTTAAAGTTTGTCACGTCTTGGAAACGCTTTGGCTGTTTTCTTGCTTTTCTTGTTTTCTTTTTGACTATGATTTTTTTCTTCTGCTTCTTTTTAACTAGGATCACTGAACTGCTGTACTCTGACTTGCTGTCCCTCACGAGTCCATTGGTCTTAAGCTCGTTGGTGATTTGCCGAAGTAGTTGCCGCTCTGTCCATGATGCGCGGTAAGGATCGGTCAACCCACTGTCAACCCACGGCTGAACACCCTGGTTTCTCTTGTATAGCCATGGCCGCAACTGTCATGCATTTCAGTTTCTTGGTGCTCATTGCAAAGCATTCACACTTTTTGTTCAACATCTCACAGATTTCTTTCTTGAATCCCTTGGTCACAGACGGTCCGACCTTGTTCTCTTCCATGTTGATTGTAGACAGGCCCTCCTTTCCACACTCAAACAAAGTGGACTACACGTTGTGAAATCATTAGCTCATCGGTATCCTGAAGTTCGACCAGGTCTCCACGCTTAACTGTCTGGCGCTTCTTGAGGATGATGTCAGAGTTGGTGACGTTCACGATAGAAAGACTTGTATCCCCGTCTTTTCACTCGCACAGGTAGTCCATCTCGTCCTCCCCAGCTATAAGGAATTATGACTGTTTTGTTTGTCATAATCTGAAACAAGTGTGACCCATTGTACAGTGTTTTTCTCAAGCTTGAAACTGTCTCTGGTGGACAACGCAACTCGCATATCATCATGGTCAACCTTGATTTCTTTGAGAAATGGAAAGTCTCGTTCGTCTAGCAGCATAATCGTTCCCTCTTTCCGAAGTAGCACAACGTTTGGTGTGTCAATGACGTCTGTTCCCACGATGATGTCGGGTCCCGTGAAAATGTTGTGTGGAACCACCTGCATTCTCACAGCCTTGAAGAATTTGCTGTCTACTTCAAGGTCGGCTTGGATCTCCCCTAAGGTTTTGCATGTTCCGCCTACGCCACATACTTGTTCCTTTCGGCTAGGAACTGCTACTTCTTTTGCCTAGCTGGGCGGCGAGTTTCGTCTTGATCAGGCTGATCTGCGCACCGGTGTCCAGAAAAGCAGCTGTTGGTTCTCCATCAATGTTCACTGATTTGAACGCTTGCGACGACCCACAAACTTTGTGCCAGTCTTTATCCTTGACCACTTGTAGTGCATTTTCTTTTCACTCATGACAATTATTTGTACTGTGTCCTTGCTCTCCACAGCGAGTGCACATTTTCTCCCGTTGTGAATCCGGGCAATCTCGTGCAATGTGGCCAAATTTCTGACAATTGAAACATTTCGGCTTCTTATTCTGGGCATGGTTGGAATCGTCATTCTCAGCTCGTGACAACAATTTGGCTTTCGAAGTTTGCCGTGGCCTCTCGTCTTGTTGTTTACGGTCCGACAGGAATCTTGCGTCGCAATTCTTCTGGAAACGCTCGTAGCTGTTAATATCACGTAAAAGGTCGTTAATAGAAAGGGAGATTGATTTCGCATGGCGTAGCTGAGTTCGCTCAATGCTAGTCCCGTGATAATCTCCGCCTTCGTCTCCTCCAAATTTAGTCCCAGGCAAACGCAAAGCTTTTCTTTGTCGTGAACATAGGTTTCGTGGTGTTCGCCCTTCTGTTGCACTCGGCGTTCTATGATTCTGCACTGTTGAGTTTTCGACGGTAGGCAGACGTAAGCGTCCCGAAAAGCGGCTTCCCAGGACGGCCAAGTGTTGCAAGCTTCGCCCCAGGATTGCAGCCAGTCACGCACCAGTCCTGACAGCTTCAATTTGGCCACGGTTATCTTTTCTTCCTCGTCCCACCTTGCTATCTCAGTGATGTGGATAAACTCGGTAATCCACTTGTTTTGCTGCGATGTCACCATCACTTGTGGTGAACTTGGGAATCGCAGCTAACGCATGCGGAGCCACCCGCATGGCATGGAGATATCCGAAGACGTCGGTCGACTTGACTGTGTCAATGACAGACGCTCAAGATCTTGATTTTGTCGTAGCACTCGTGCCATATCATCTCCATCACGTCTGCATTGACCTCGCCTGTTGAGTCGGGCTTTTTTGTTTTTGCTTTCCATGGCATGGTCACAAATCACAGTCAGTAAGATCTCGGGTATCAAAGTGAGGTCAACTCGCCTTGTCGCAATATCTGGATCTTGTTCCGATGTCAGGCCTCGCACCACTGATTTGACGAATCGCAAAGTCTCGCTCACTCACCGTAAGGTATGAATGAGGAGCAGCTCATCCCACTTCTGAATTGTTAAAAGATGAGAAAATATGTTTAATAAAATAGAAAATTATTCAAGAAAGGAGAATACATACTATTACATCATGGGACCCGGCCAACACCACGAGACACACATGTTCGTTCGGTCTTAATCTGGCTTCACGTGCTCTTCTTCTAAAAACACCATGATGATGATTGGTGGCGCACTGTATACGCCACAGGACAACAATACTGTCACTGATGTAATGCATAATCGTGGCAAGGGCAGTCAGGCACGTAGCCAGGAATTTGTTTCGGGGTGGGCCGCTCATGACAAAATGCTGTTTGAGGGGGAGGGGGAGAGGAGGTCCCAGCAAAATGGAAGATTTCGGGGGGCCCGGGCCCCATGGGCCCCCCCCCTGAATACGTGCCTGAGGGCAGTCTCGTATAGCTGCGATTTGGCTGGAAGCCGTGCTGGGACTGCAAGAGTATGTCATTCTCCTCCAGAAAAGTTAAAGGGGCCCTGCAATCATATTTAAGCGTCTAACTTTTTTGCGGTTTCCACGTCTCTTGGGGTTCGGGCAAGCCAGCGGGCACGGAGAGAGTAACTAAATATCAGTGCGTCATATTATAACCGGACGACGTGGAAACCTCCTCCACCTATGGGGGTGACCCGCGGTGCCGAAAGCGCGCGATATGTGAGGTCTTCGGTCCTGGCCTGACTACTGGCCAGAGTCGCTAAAAGTTTTTTTTTTAGTCGAAATACAAAATATAAGAGGCGCGAACCGTTTCAATTATTTGTGAAAGTAGTTTTTGTTCAGTATTTTAGATCAGAAAAGAAACAAATGCAGTTTATAAAGTACGGAAACAAGAAATGAGTGTGTCGACATACCCGCCACCAAGCGGTAGAAAAGGCGGCGCGTACCAGAAAGGGGTTGTGGGATCAGGCACCGACGAGCGGCGAGCGTAGAAAGGTCCCGGATGTACGCGGCGGCGCTGCGGTGGTATACCGGCGCGAGTATCCGACCGGTTCTGAGCGTTCCGATGGCCTTCGGCGCAGGTTTGGCTTGCGATTTGGCCTTTTGGCGGTATGGCAGCGCGAAGTGGCTCCCGTTCTGAACTGATCTTTACCCTGTGTTTGCTGTCGTTTGTGGCCAATGAAGTGTCATGCCGAATTAGTGTTTAATCGCGCAGCAAATGCAATGCGAGCCGCCCTGGCTGCCCGCTTCGTACAGCCTATCCAGAACATGCTTTAGTGGCGCCCTCTCGAGCCGTCAACACGGAGTGCGGCAGCCGTCGGCGCTCGCCGAGCTCACTACCCCTCCTCTATTTCAAGGCCACTCAGGCGACCAAGGACGTCATGAAGGAGGTTATTTTTTGCTTGTTTTTGTAATTTTAATTTGCCTATAACTTCTAAAATAAAGCAAAATTCGAGAAAAGAAAAGTTTCATTAAGTTACTACGTTCAGTGCGCTCAGGTTCGGTGCAAATTAAAAACAAGTCAAAAAGTTGTTGCAGGGCCCCTTTAACACGGTTAAGGAGAAGTTTCGATGTTCTACAGAGGATTGATGTGATTGAGACAAGGTGATAAGTTAAGATTGACTTAGCATAAGATGTTTGGGGAAGTACCCAGTCGTGTACTGAGTGTAAACACTGAACACCTTGCTTCGTAAACAACACAAAACTAAGACACTTAACTGTAGCACTGCATGACTGCATCCTGACTGTTCCTTCTTGAATTGCGACCAGGCTTTGGTACCTTTGAAAGGTTGCACAAGCAGAGTTTAAAAGGGAAGGTCAAGACTGCCTGATCCCCCGCCCCTAAATCGACATAGGAATATATACCGGGCAATTATAAATCTGGTGCCAGAGTCGTAGCTGGAAGATGCCAGGCTGCCAGGACTGTCACGCAGTGCAGCAGACCTCGGACTGGGGGTTCGCTGCCTTGTTTGGGTTTTCGCTAGCTCCCAGAAGCATTTTGAAAACCTAATGGCACATTTCGAATACCTCTGCCCCTAGTTTCCTTACCTCAATCTCCCCTCAGAAATGCCATAATCAGAAACCCCGAAAAATATTACGACGTGAGGACCTGCGGTACCATTTTGCCTGGTGCTACACCTGAGCTTCGCGCGAAAGTATTGCAGCGATCGTCGATGCGTCACCGTAACGCCCCACGACTTTTTAAAGGTAAAGAAACTCGAGCTCTCACGCACGTAAGAGTACCGATCAAAGCTATCCGCGCGCTCGCACTTCATTTCTCAACCGCATGTAAGCGATTTAGAGAGCGACGGCACAAGCAACGAGAGTCGGCGACGAGCGACGGTGATTTCTCAACTTTAAACCGCCTGCAAGCGATTCGGCGAGCGACGGGACAAGCGACGGCGACCCGCTTCGCTGTCGCTCGGTCAGTCGCGCGGTGAGGCAAGCCGCATGAAAACGACGGGAGCACGGGAGCAAGCGACCAAGGCGATGAGTGACGATTTCTAGAAATCCAAAAACCGAGCGGTACGCGACGAGCGACCGTGGGAAATCTCCGTCGCTCGTCGCAGACTCTCGTCGCTGTCACCGTCGCTTGCTTAATCGCTTACATGCGGTTCAGCCTTTATTCTTGTTTTTCTCTCGACTGGCACCAGAAAACAAGACTGGCTCGCGTCGTTCTGAACTTTCTGGACGCATATCTGGGCGGTCGGAGCTGCTACGCGGGGAAGCGGACACATCAGAGCGCACCAACGCGTAGCATTTCTTTTCTTTTTTTTTTTGTGCCGGCGGGTGGGGTTGTTTTATCGACTACACCAAATAATTACCATGTTTAAGCCTACATTCTACTTGGAGATGTGTGCCTTCGAACGTTTAAAAACATTGTTATCGGCAGATTTTCGTGCAAGAGCAGTAATTCTTTTGCAATAATATTCCTTCTTGGGCAGTCATTGCGGAAATAGGTGCCTGAAATTCATACGGTATATATACCACTGGTGCAACCGTTCGTGTCAGTGGTGAGGGGTTGTGTTGTGTACTATGTATGTGCTTGCAGTTGTGACGTTGAAATGTATGTGCCTACGTTGTGCAGTGCATTGTGTGCGTGATGTGTATGTACGATGTAATTTCCAGTGCGAAGCGTGGGGAGTGTGAAAGTGAATGTTGAGTATCACTAGAGTTAGAAATTGTTTTTTCTTAAAAATATTGAATTGGGCGGTAACAGCGCCATCTGGAGTAGTTTGCTTTAAACGCTGGATAATATTTATATATCCAGTGCTTTTAGAGTTTGCTTGCGCGCGCCATCTGGCCGTGAACGGTGCAACTGTCTTCGTATTTTCTTTCGCCTAAGGCACCTCTACCTGAGGTTCGCATCAGCCGGTAGCATACTTTTGGCGAGTTGTAGAGAATCGTTCGGCGCACCGTATCGGTTGCGTGGGATTACGTATCGGTCCTAGAGCTCATATCCGTTGTGTGGGATTTGCGACGGAGTAATTGCGATATGAGAACGAGCACGGGTAAGTGACGCGAAATTGACTGACCATTGTGGCTCAATGCGTTTCGGCAAATTTGTGTTCTTTTTTTATTCACGGCGCGAAATATGATTCGGGGCGCGGATTTCCTTGCCTGCACGGGCAGCCGGATTCGCCAATAAATATACGACGTGCAAAGCTCGTGTTCTGTGGTCATTGGGTGCTCATCGTGCCCTGGAACTGTCGGCTCGATTTGGGTGGGCTCGGTCGCTGTTAGGCGGTCAACGCGGTGCTTTTCTGTCGAGTGTTGCCGACCAAGCAGTGGCAGACCGCCAGTGAGCGGGAGGCATTTGCCTGTCCGGTGACTATCAGAATACTTTGCGTTGCGGTGGAACTGGTGGAACGTCGATGGCGTGCCGGAAGGACCTACAATAGACGCTCGATTTGGAGCCGCCATTTTGAAATGCGCCTCCGATTCGACGGAGGAGCAACTTTTCCTCCCTTGTTGAAGGAGGAAAAGTTGCTCCATTTCTGAAGGAACATATGTGTCAGACTCGTTCCTCCATTTAAGGAGGACTATGCTGACCCTTTTTTCTAAGAGTGTAGAAGCTCCTGAGCCATTCCTGCCGCTCGTGCGTCGAACACGTGCAAGCACCGCGATTGCGAAAACGTCTCCGAAACGACCGCGGCGGCCGCGAAAAGGGGATTCTCGGGCAGTTGAATGACGGAAAGGCATCCGCCGATCCCGGAGCAGTCGTCATGTTCCACTGGGGATCCATCGGCGGCGCGACCCCGTTCGGATCGTGTGCTCCATTCCGGATCTGGTCAACTGATCCCGGCGCGCTCCAAAACGCCCAGTGGAATTCGCCATTATAGTTATTTTGCAACGTGTATTCCGCTCCATCAAGACTGCCGGTCTCAGCAGCCTATTAATGTGAACTCGTTCTGAGCATGCGCTCTAAACATCGCCGTAAAATATGGCGTCCAGTGAATACCCTCTGTAGTCGGCGACATGGTAAGGGTTCAGGGAAGCTCCTCTCACCTCTATCCACTTTAGCAGTGCAAAGACTGGATAATTTGCGATTTTCTCTCCAGCGTTCGCTCTGCTAAAGTGGAAAGATGGGGGAGGGGGGGAGCTTCCATTGAACTTTTAACCTGTCACCGAGTTCTGCGTGACTGCGTCAGCACTCGGCGAGGGCTCAGGTTCAGTCGCACGCTTCCTGTCTAATGGATGGGTGGATGGTAATGGCTATACCCTTTGTAACGGGTGGCTGCTTGCGCCACATAGCCTAACATTTTGTCACCCCTTTTTTCTTGAAGATTTGTATGAGGTTTTATTTAACACATTCTCACCCCCTAATAAAGTGTTTCCATTGGTTATCTTTATTTGTGTTTTTAACCCCTCCCTAGATCTTTTCCACCAATCTTCCAAACTCCCCTAGTTACCGCCATTCTTTCCCTATCCATTGGTCCGTCCATGTCTCCAAATTCCAGGGCCCCCTCCAAATCCGAAGTCATCACCCCCACCCCCCCCCCCGGAGGGTGGGACAAAGCCCCGTGCACCTTGAAATGACATGTCCCACAAATGGGAACCGCAACTGTAGCTCGATTTGAAAAGGGTGTATTCATAATTCTGTGGTTTTAACAGATCTCGTGCAAGGACGTGCAACTCTGCTCGAAGTTGGATGTGGGCCCACTGCGGCGTTCGTGCTGTCTGCCGCAGCCCGCTTCCAGGAAATTGTGCTCAGTGATCTGGTCGACGGCAACAGGCTAGAAGTGAACAAGTGGCTCCGCAACAGCGCTGACGCCATCAACTGGTCTTTCCGGGCGGAACTGATCGCGGCCCTGGAGGGTCACGTGTACGTGATCGGCTTGTCCTTCGTCCATACGAACTCGCGAGTTTAATTCGCTTGGGAAATAGCAGTGGGAAGCCTGATTCACATGGTGCGAATTCGCTTGCTATTTCGCAGCTGCGACTTCTCGCACAACAGCTTCCACCATGATATTGTTTTGGCATAAAAGCGACATTGCAATTGCTCAACCACGAGTAAAATCGTACCATGTAAATCAGGCATTAGGTCTATGCATAAGTTCGTAGGGTCTAATCTGCCTGATTCTACAAGCGGTCACCTTTCTTTTCTGCATAATTCCTAAGATATGTAAAAAGAAAAACAAAAACAAGAAACAAAAAATGGACAAAGACACAGACACACATTCAAGGATAATTTTGTAGTTTCTTACTTTCTTTCGTTTGCTTTGGCTCGTAGCCACTCTTAGGCAAGATTCGTTTTGTGCAAAAAGTACCCTTTTGAAATGATGCATACACCAAATAGACAACAGCAGGTAAGAAAAAGTTTCCGACTTTTTGTCACATTCTTCTTATGACGAAACAGCGCCATCCCGATAATTATATATAGATAAGGATAATACTCTTTTGTAGGACGATGAAAAGTGTATCGGAGAATAAACGTGCTTCGAAGCTTTTAGTGGAGGTTTATCACATACCGGTCGACATTTCGGCCTGAGTCAGGCCTTCATCAGGAGTGGTTACAAAACATTCTTTGTTGTCGGGACTCGAGTCCGCCAAGTCCGATCACGTGTCACGTGACGTGCATAGCTTATTAAAAGCACAACAGGTAGCCACTTATTTGGAGCGAGAGGTCAGGAGTAAAGGCACGATCACACACATGCAATGGAGTAGGACCGACTGAGACAAGGCCTGTTTTTAAGCTTCTTGCGACGGTGTAGGACCGGATGCGCTGCCGCGGAACAGTCCCTAAGCCGTCGCAATGTTTTTAAAACCGGTCTTGTCTAAGCCGGTCCTACTCGGTTGCAAGTTTGTGAACGGGCCTTAAAGGCCGACGTACAACCTCGGTTTTCTGCAAGGAAGATAATGCTCTCAGCGCTCCCCTCCAATAAGCTGCGAGGGGAGCCAAGTTGGGGCAAGGTAAGAAGTGGAGAGGATATAGGAAAGGAGGAGGCCGGCAAGAGTGGAAAGCGCGAAGAGTACGTCGGCCTTTAAGCGGTTCGCAGCTAAACTCACCACAAGATCAAGGGCGCTGTGTTCGGCGCAGGGTTAAGACCGAAAAACACTCACAAAAAAAGCAAACAAAACCCCCTCCCCCAAAGAAAAAGATAAAATGGTGTTAACTATAAGCATTCACACTCAACAAAAGGCAAAAATCAACCAAATATGAACCATAATCTCATGTTACCCAGCCAATGAATTTACCGCGTAAAGGTCAGATCATTCGGATGGCCTTCGCCTGATCGACAAAAGAGCGCACGGTGTCTGCGGGACAAAATACTCTTAGGGCTACCAGGTTTTGAATTATTAAAATGATGTAAGCCAGTGCGAAATACCGCAGAAACAAAGCTTAAACCGTCACAGCTGCGAAAGTTTCAAAATTTATGTACACTAATTTAGAAACTTCTTCTTGGTTTCGCGGAGGATTATATCAGCATCCCGTTCCGCCACTGCTAGCTTTGCGCTTGCTGCACAAGTGGTAACTTTGGCGAGTCCCCGAGTTTCCCACGAGCTTCACGTCGTTCAAGAAAGAGCTGATTCAGTGGTTTTCGATTGCGCTCAGTAAGTTTCTGATTGGAACCATATGTCTATTTTCACAAATTATAAAGTCAATTAAAATGTTTTTATTAATTAGCCAACTTATCGCAATGATTAGCCAGCCACACAATGTCCCCCTAGCCGTATAACTCACCTGCACAAACCCTATTAGTGCATCTTTTACGGATTTTTTGTAGTAAATCTGTACGAATTAAAATGGACGTCTCGGTATATATATATATATATATATATATATATATATATATATATATATATATATATATATATGTGAACGAAGAGGAGAAGGTGGTTATTGAATTTATTGCATTAAAGTTAGGGACAGGAAGGGAATGCAATAAATTCAATAACCACCTTCTCCCCTCTTCGTTCACAATATTACTACGGCTGCACTTGTCAATCTTCACTCATTCCCATTATATATACGGTGCAGCCTGTCCCTACGGGGAGGAGTGGTTCCCTAGATATCTTGGAAGACGGGCCCTTTCCGACACTTGCAAAGCTGAGATGACGTGCCACGTCACTGCCGCAATTCGGAATAGCGCGGGCCTTAAATCAGCAACGGTTGTCGTCTATCCAGTTAAGCGAATTCGAAACTAATAGTACACAGAGAGCTGGTCGGAAATTGAGTCCGCCGAAACCAGTGGCCGGGATGGTCTAATTGGTTAAGGCGTCGCCCCGGACAGGCGAAGGTTGCGGGTTCAATCCCCGCTCCTGGCCCAATTTTTCGCCAGCTCTCTTTCCCTTTCCTGTCCCTAACTTTAATGCAATAAATTCAATAACCACCTTCTCCCTCTTCGTTCACAATATTACTACGGCTGCACTTGTCAATCTTCACTCATTCCCATTATATATATATATATATATAGAACATACATCTAATATCGATTTTTTTTTCTTGCGCGCGCTTTGGCGCTTGCGTTTTTTTCTTTGCAGCGATACCAAGAAGGGCGCTCTGGAGATCATGGAACGCGCCCGTCGTGCCATCAGGAAGGTGGTTCCCTGCGACGTCCTGGACCCCGCCGTGCTCCCGGAGGACCATAGGGACACCTTCGACGTCGTCCTTTCTTGTAACTGCCTAGAGTCGGCAACGACCGACCTACAGTCCTACCGGCGAGTGCTGTCCAACGTGGGTCGCTTGGTGACCACAGGCGGTCTGCTTGTCCAAGCCGGCATTGGAGGCATTACCTCGTACAGCGTGGGCCGAGAGACCGTGCCGATGACGTGTCTTGACGAGAGCGGCATCATGGAGGCTCTCGCTGACGCTGGATTCAGGGTGGAGACGTTTCGGAAGAAAATGTACGACGGGCCAGATCATGAAGCGCGCGGTAAACGATTTGGATTCGTCTTGGCGGCGACTAGACTTTAATACGTGTTAATTGAAGCTCTCGAATCTACCGATACAATGAATGCACGTGGACAGAAGCGGAGGTAAAAAGAGAGAGGGGGTCATTTATTTGTTATTTAGCATATTAAAAATAGTAATAATAAAGGAATGGCACAAGCCCCGTGCCGATTCATTTATTTTTATATTTCAAAATACTATAAGTCTCTGTTGAGACTATGATAGGGTGGGTATACAAGTGTACAAAGAAAATAACAACAACAAGAGCAGCACACACTTGAAGAGGCACTACATAAGGTATCACTAAATAATCACACAAAAAATGCTTGGTCTATAACAAATAAAAATGAGATCCGTCATCTGCTAAATTGCGTTGACGAAAAACAACATATAAAAAAATATTGTTTCACATTTGCAAGATGCAATAGAAGAAGAAAAAGCTTCAAGTGATTGGCATACCACAGCTTGCAGCAAACGAAGATTCCAGTCACTTATGGTTTGTGGAAAGAGTGAGTACCTAACAGTCCTTGAAGAACCGGGGCTCATGAAGTGGGCGACTGTGTTTGTTCCTTGTTATTCTCAATTCGTCAAGAACTACGTAAGCTGTTTTGTCTATCTGCAATAAGTCATTGATAATCATATATTTATAAATTAATTTTTTTTCTTTACACCTCATCTTAAGTATTGGAATTTTGCCTTTTGAATACGGTTCCGTAGGTGAATCCAGTCGGCGATATTTGGAAAAACTAAAACGCAAAGCAAGTAGTTGCCCCTTTTCTAGTTTTAGCACATCTTTAATAATATGAGGATCCAAGATTTCGCATGCATGTTCTATCAACGGACGAATGAGTGTTTTATAAGCGAAAAGGTTTGTGTTAATTGAACTTAGTTTCCAATACCGCCTTAAATAGCTCAGTTTAGAATTCGCTTTCTTTACAAGATTGTGAAAAATAGTTACGTCCAGATATTCAAAACTGCTTACTCTTTTTGGTTGGTACCCTTCGATGACCTACGCAAGTTGCATGGGCTTTGTTTTGTGAGTAATAGTCATACAGACGGTTTTCTCTGAGTTTAGTGACATTTTACATGCATTTCACCCCTGACCAACGCGTGCTAAACAGATTGATCGGTGGGCTCCTCATCCTCTGTATGCAAAATACAGTCGTTGGCAAAAAGCCTAGTCTTAACAGTTAAATTGACGAGCATATCATTATTAAACATTAAAAAAGGACCAAGCACTGTCAGTTGAGGTACACCTGATTTTACATCGCTCAAATCGGAATGTTTACTTTTCATTTCTACAAATTGCTTCTTCCGTACAAAAACATCTTTATCCATGTGATAAAACCGGGGTTTTTCAAAATATATTTTATTTGAGTACTAATTCCTTGTGGTTAGCCCTATCAAATGCTTTTTTTTAATCTATAAATATAACATCAACTTGGCATTTACGGCTCAGTACTTTAGAAAAATCATGCGTCACTTCAACCAGATGAGTGATAGATGATACCACATTACGAAAGCCGTCCTGAGAGCTGTTTAATAAGTTGTAATGACTTCAGAAGGAGTGAATATGGCTGGAAAGTATTTGCTCTAAACGTTTCCCGCATGCTGATGTTAGTGAGATTGGTCTGTAATTGTTAACGCAGGTAAATTTCCCAGACTTCACGATAGGCAGAACTTTACCAATTTTACTCATTGCGTGATGAATCTGAAGACGTGAATCTTTCAAAAATGATAATTATATAATGGGACAAAGACTCGGCATATTGTTCAAGAAACGCATTTGGAATTTTATCGTATCCAGTTTCTTTCTTACAGTCTGGGTGAAGCCACAGATCCACAATTCCTTCCCGAGACAAATGTGCATCAGGGATGGCGGGAACTTCTTCCCATTAAACACCGGCATCATTCCGTCGTCGGAGGAAAACGCAGTAGAAAAACAAAATATTAAAACAGTTGGCTAATTTGTAGTTATCTTCAATCGTGTGTCCATCAACGTGAAGTTTTTCTACGCCCTTTTATGTTGGTGAAAGGTGCCGCCAAAATTTGCAGGGAGACGTGTTTAAGAACGCCGGAATCGTTTGGTTAAAATATCTGTGTTTCGCGTCTATAATTGATGTTTTAATATTCTGACTAAGCAACCTGAGTTTTTCACGCGCACTGGTAGTGGCTATTCTGCGAATATGAGCCAGAAATCATGATATTTTTCTTTTTAAATTAATATTATTTCTCTTGATTCAGGAATCGTGCATTGCCGTCTTCCTTGTCCTAGTGGGTACATACTTAGTCACCCATGTAGTTATAACGTCTTTTAAGTATAGCCACAAGTGATTGACCGAAATTGCTGGAGTATAAGCCATTTTCTGGAAAGTTCCTTGTGCCAAAAGTAGTTCGTCCAGGATGGTCTCATCATCGGCCTGATTGAAATCCTTGTATACGCTATCTGTAAACTTTCTACAAGGCGTTGTTAAGTTTAGAAAGAAATAAACGGACCATTCAATGATTAGAAATACCGGGCAACACGCTGCACTCATAAGTGGTTGATAGCAAGTTGTCAGAAACAAGAAACAAATCCAGAAGCGAACAGGAAAAACCTTGAATTCTTGGGGGTTCTATTACAACTTGAGTCAGACTGTGCGAAAGAAAAATTTCAAGTAGTGCGAAAGAAAACAAATTCTCACGAGAGGTCGAAACCATGCCATCCCAATCGATATCAGCAAGATTAAAATCGCAGGCAATAACAACTTTACGAGACTGTGCGCGGAGCTTATCTACCGGGTGTCCCAAATAGCAGCCAGGCTCTTTTCAACGACCGCCAAATTCGATTTTTTTAACCTATCAAGCTACGATTTTTTGCAGCGTTGCCCACAGATAATGCATCTTTTCTTTTTTTGTTAAATTTGCGAAGAGCGAATTTAGTTGAGGAATATGTAAAGAAAGAAAAGGGCTTAGCTCCTATTGAAACACAGCAAAGCCAGCGGTCTTCAAACAATACGGCGCCGTTTCGCACGGGAGACAAGAGATGGCGCAAGCGGTCGCGGCGCCGACTGCCGCCTTCGAACGAGCATACGGCGCCGAGAGCCGGCGTCATTAGCAGACGATATTTTCAAATCAAAAGCAGCCCGCGTTCCGCAGGTGGCTACAGTAGCACAACCAAAAACAGGGGCGGTAAGAACAAGGAACTGCAAAACAGACAACGTAAGAATCCCGAAAAAAAAAAGGTTAAAATAACACGACATATTATTGTTTTAATCGATTATATGTTCATTCAATCTGTTTTATTAGTAAGGACGATAAAATAATGCCTTGGCAACTGATGTTAAAAAAGCTCTCGCCGCTTTTGAGTCGAAAATATAGTCTGCTATTGACGCCGGCTCTCGGCGCCGTATGCTCGTACGAAGGCGGCAGTTGGCGACGCGACCGCTTGCGCCATCTCTTGTCTCCCGTGCGAAATGGCGCCGTATTCGTTTGAATACCGGTGGCTTCGCTGCGTTTCCATAGGAGCTAAGCCTTTTTCTTTCTTTACTTTTTCCTCGAGTGAACTCACTCTTTGCAAACCTTTAAAAAAAAAGCACCATCTGTAGGCAACGTAGCACAAAATCGTAGCGCGATAGGTTAAGAAAGCGAATTTTGCGGTCGATTTAAAGAGCCTGGCCGCTACTTTGGACACCCGGTAGAAATGTATTTAGTTTATTCACAAATTCTGATCTCATTCCGGGTGGCCGATAAACAGCGCCTAAAATGTATTAAACATGGCCAAACTTAAATCTTGCGCCATTTATCTTCTATGTCGGGGGCGCCTTCTAATTCCGTACAATCTAAATAATCATTGATAACTATGGCAACGCCGACCCTTTGCTTTCTCGATCGTCTCTAAAAAGTTTATATCCGGGTGGGATTTCTTCGCAATTTAAAACTGATGGGTTCAGCCACGTTTCAGTGATAATGACAGCATGCGCCCAGGCAGCACACCACTGTTGGACTCCGTTGGACCAATGTTGGCGAAAAATGGTTCCAATATTGGTCTGACGTTGGCATTTTCGAAAACGCCACCCGATCCAATGGTGGTCCAACATTGGTGCCAATGTTGGACCACTGGTTTGCCAACGTTCTAGCCCACGTTGGACCAACGTGGTTTGCGCTTTTTTTATGCAATATTGGCATAGAGGTTTCACCGTTGGCTGAACCAACATTGGCATCCAGCGCCTTACACACTGGCTCTTCCAAGTATTGGCTATTCCAATATTGGCATCCAGTTTAATATACTGGCTATTTTTCGCATCCATTGTCTATGACATTATTGGATGCCATTTTTCAGTCAGTGTTCTAACCAGTGTCACACAAAGAGTGCAGAGAACCAAGCAAGTTCCTTGCCCTTTTTCCTCAAGCACAGTTTTCTTTCTGATACTAAAATCTAATAAATGCAGCAATTTTACCACATTTGGACACTTTAGAAATCAATAAAGCATGCAAATGAATTGTTCATAATGTTTGATAGTTCATAATTTATTTAAATCGAATAAAAAGATTTAAAACAAAATTGTGCACACTCGGCGGCACGCTCGGTAGTGGACATGGGCAGAGGCGCTGGTGTGAAGAGCTGGGCAAAGGGCTGGGCAAAGGAATTCCACGCAGGGGCCTGGCCACAGGATTCTGAAAGAGACAAAAGCGGTGGTTCGGATTCAGGTGAAGGGTTTCAGAGGCTCTCAGTTCTCTCTTACGCTTGTCAATAATGAAAATCAAAATAAAACATAGCTTCATTATTAATCGCCGCCTTTTAATTAACCTTTCGATTAATCGGCTCAGTTGCTCTGCAAGTATAAACTCGGAAAGGCCTACCGACTTTTTTTTTGTTTACTTTTCCATATTATCAACTTTCTTTTCCAGTGAATTATTTTCGTTATTTTGTATGTAAAAAACTTAGTACTGCCTTCTAAAATAAATAGATGCGCAGGGTAATACACCAGGGCCGGCTTGCTGGAATCGGTGTCTCAGCTTAGACTGGGTGAAGGAAAGCACTGTAAAGAATGGGACGCGCGAGCGTCATGAGTCGATGTTTGAGTCCCGTTCAGCTCGTACGCTGGCTTTGACAGTGCTTTCGTTTCCCCCGTCTCAGCTGAGACGCTGTTTCTAGAAAGACGGCCCAGGCGTTTACTATTGTTTTGTTCGTCCGACTTGTCCTTACTCAGAGCTTGATCGATCTAGATTAAAATATTGATAGTGGTTTAAAAAATTAATCAAATAGTACGAAGGTTATTTCATAAATTGCTTAACTCTACTCGTGCAACATCATGGCGTCCCTCAACCTTTCATCTAGCTTTAAGAAGTCTTAAGAATTATAATCTCGTCACTTTTAAGTTCACACCAATATTTCTGCGTTAATTTGAAAAAAAAAACGTTTTTAAGATTTACGATGCTTGCAGGGAAAAAAAATTGGGTTGTGGGGATATTTATACAGCGTGTAGTTGGTCAGCCATTTTTAAAGTTGCGACGAGGTCACTCGCTGTAGATGAGCAATTTAGCCAGTGCGGTACAACCGCTAGCCTGGGGTCTTTAACGTGCACCACGCCGTAGTGACACACGTGACTCGCACGCCGGTACGATGCTCATCCAGATCGGGAAACGGGCAGGGGTGGGGGCTCGAACCCAGGATCCCTGAGCTCTGCAGCGCGAGCTGGCGCTCCACGCGCGTCGAGCTGGAGCGTGCGCTTTAGCCCCACTCAGCCACCGATGTAGTTATTGTTGTACCCATATTGCCTCCATAATATTTACAATTTATAAATGCAACCGCTGGCCTCCCTCTTCAGCTCACCAGTGTTTTGTTTTGTTTGTTTTATTGTTTTATTTTGACGCAAAAGTCAAGGAGGTTGGGACAAAAGGAGAATGAATCACCTGACTAGGTCCCAACCACCCGTACAACACACAGACAGCAGGTCTATTTACAACAAACAATTTGAGCAAGAAAAAAAACACTTATATACATACTACGAGTCACATGGTTAGAAACACTAGTTATACTGGAGCAGGTAATCTTGTAGACGCACTCTAAAAACAAACACGGATGTAACTTCGTGTGCCAGTTGATAAATGTAATAGTGTCTGTTCAGTACATCTGGAATGTGATAAGACAATTTTTGAGTCCCATAATTAGTTCTAATTTTAGGCATAGGGAATTGCTGATGTCTTAAGTTGTAATTTGTCTCCCTAGGTAGATATGTGTCATAAAATGTAGCGGAGTTATTTCTAATTTGGGAATGAATTGAAATCGCAACTCTCAGGCAGAAAAGATTCTCCAGCTTTAATATTTTATGTTCTATAAAGTAAAGGGCAGTGGAGTCGAACCATGGTACATTGTAAATTATCCGAACCGCTCGTTTCTGTAATATCAGCAATTTGTTCACATTATCTTTTGTTGTTGTGCCCCATACCAATAAGCAATAATGCAATCTCGAGTGAACCAATGACATATAGAGTTGTTTTTTTAACCAGTGTGGGAGAATATATTTTAACTTGTAAATTATTCCGATTGATCTAGAAATATCTCGTCTCATTTCGTTCACATGAGCAGTCCAATTCAAATGTTCGTGGAAGTGAACACCAAGAAATTTAAACGATTCTACTCTTTCAATATTTGAAGTTTGAAATAATATCTTAATTGTTCTAGGAACAAGTTTGTTTTTTGCTCTAAAAATTATATATTTTGTTTTTGTTATATTTAATTGTAGCTGATTGGAATCTAACCACAAGTGGAGTTGACACAGCCAAGTATTTGCCTCTTTTTCTATCTTATCCAAACATTTACCCGAAAAAAATACATTAGTGTCATCTGCATATAAAATTATGTCAGGTGTTTGTGGAATATTTGTTATATCATTAATGTAAAGAAGAAAAAGTAACGGCCCAAGAATTGATCCCTGCGGTACACCATAGTGTATATCTGCTAAAGTGGAACGAGCATCATTAAGAACGGTAAATTGCGAACGTGACGTTAAATAGCTTCGTATTAAATTTAATGCTATGCCTCTTATTCCATATAGCGGTAATTTCCGGAGTAGAACATCGTGTTTTATAGAGTCGAACGCTTTCTTAAAGTCCAAAAATAATCCAAGAGTGAAGCATTGATTTTCAATGTTTTCTAAAATTTTATTTTTTATATGTAACAGTGCCATTTCAGTTGATTTACCTTTTTGAAATCCATACTGGTGATTTGTAATAATGTTATGTTTGTCACAGAATTCCATTAGACGTTTGTAAATGACTCGTTCAACTATTTTTGAGAAAACCGGGAGTACTGATATAGGTCTATAGTTATTCATATTATTTTTTGGACCACCCTTATGAATTACACAGACTCGCGCTATCTTCATTTTTTCAGGGAAGGTACCAGTAGTCAAAATAGCGTTGCAAATATATGAAAGTGGACTGCATATTAAAGAGGAGATTGCTTTTATAGGTTTTGAACACAAACCATCCTCACCACAGGCACCACTATTTCTTAATGATTGAATTATAGTATTTATTTCAATTTCATTGGTGGGGGTTAAAAATATTGAATTATATATGGGTAAGGTAATATAGGATTCACATGTAGGCGCATTCATAGTGGTATTCGTTGTAGGAGAGCCCGATAATAAGAAATGAGAGTTAAATTTGTCAGCTAGAGGTTGACCGGAGTATGTGACATGTTCGATTGTCAGTTCCTTCGGAGCTTCAGGACGTGATTTTGAAGTAAGTTCGTTTACGGCTTGCCACACTTTCCGTGGATCGCCATAGATCTTGCTAAATTTATTATTGTAGTAGTGTGCTTTAGCTTTTTTTATGTCCGCATTTAATCTGTTCCTCACTTTCCTAAATTCTTGTAATATATTTATATCTCTTGTTTTAATAAACTTATCATATAGTTTATTACGCTCCTTGATTCGCTTATATAAAGTACATGATATCCAAGGTTTCTTTGATTTTTTATGCTTTTTAAGTTCTTGCCATGGAAACGATAATTCATAGCAGTTTTTGAGAAGGTTCAAGAAAACATTATACGATTTATTGGGGTCAGTTTCATTGAAAACCGGATCCCAGTTTATATTCGCAGCAGAAGAATAAAATTGCTGAATAGAACTATCATTAATATTTCTAAATATCACAGCAGTGTCATTATAGCCTGATTTGGAGTATGTTGGGCAGACGATAAAAGCAAAAATAGGTAAATGATCACTTAAATCACAAGATAAGACACCAGCAGCCTCTCTATGACAATTCGTAATGCAGAGATCAATTAGCGTTTCTGTTTCTGGCGTTATTCTAGTTGGCAGGTGAATGATATTATCACATCCATATGACTGAACAATATCAAAAAGTTCGAGGGAGCCGCTCGTTTGCGAAATAAGGTCAACATTGAAATCACCTATTAAAACTATGGAAAGATGAAGTGAATTAGCATACTCCAGAACATTCTCAATAAATCTAAAAAACTTCGTTAATGACCCGGCAGGGGGCCTGTAAGCAGCAACCACTACAAGGGAACAATATTTAACAACAAGAGATTCATAGTCAACAGTGACTTTTGAAAATTCGTACAAAACTTCATAATTTAGGTTATCATGAATATAAAGAGAAACCCCCTCCCTTTCGACCAGATCGATATACTCCCTCACATTTATATCCTGGAAACACGACTGCGTCCTCTCTGTTTGTAAACCAAGTTTCGGTAAACACTAAAATATCAAAGGTGTAATGCAAAGAATTCAAGAACATGTCAACGTCATCGTGCTTATTGCCAAGACTTCTAGCGTTCAAATGAAAAAAGGATAACATATTTTTGTTATGAACAAGACGTTTTTGAACAAGAAGCTTAAACGACATCTGATCGTGATAAGTGATTTGTGGGTTCATTTTGAAGGTTATCCCCGCAGTCCGAAGAGTGCTTACACTATCTTATCAAGGTCCGCCTCGGATTCGATCTTGATTGCACGGTCACCCTGCTTTTTTCGAGCGAACAAATTACCGTTCTTCTGCCAGGCAAATTGGTATTCTTTTTCAGCGGCCTTTTCCTTCAACATCCAGAGAAGCTTCTTGTTCATGGCGGTTAGATTATCTTGGAACCAGATATCAGACTTAATATTTTTTAGGTATTGCCTTTTTTCCACCCACTGTTCTCGCGTAACTCGGGAAGCAAAACGAACTAGCACGGCTGGTGCTTTACCAGGTTTTGCTGGAAGCCTGTGGAGGCCCTCCACATCATTTTCCGTCACTTTTGGTAGTTCTAGTGCGCCTGCAAGGTCATTTAGCTTGGTCAGAAGGTTCTCGTGTGCACTTGATGGCAGTCCATGAATCTCCAAATTCTGTCGCCTGCTGTACTGTTCTAGGCTATTCACTTCTTTTTTAATTTGCTTATTTCTTCATCGTTTTGCTTCCCCTCGACTTTTTCCACACGTTTTTTTAGGTCAGTTATTTCTTTTGATTGCTCATTCATTTTTTTAGGATTTCATCATATTGGTTTGACATCAGCTGAGTTGACTTCTCAATTTGGTCAACTGTATCCTTGATCAGCATGAGAGAGTCCACTTTTGCATTTATTGTCATGAGTTCGGCAAGCTTTTTGTTGATAGCAGCTAGTTCCTGCATAAGAAAGGGCACCTGTTCAGGCGTTTGTTTTTCAGTGCTTTGTCCGCCTCGGTTTTTCGCAATCAGGCAAGTTTGGCATTTCCACGTATTATTTTTGGAATTTTTAGTTTTGCCCTTGACAGTGTTTTCGCCCGAACATGGTCCCGCGTGATAACCATACCCACAGTCTGAGCATGTCAAGTGCTTGCTAACCTCTGGTAAGGATTCATGGCATGACAAACAAAGTTCCGGGTTCAATGGCTCCGCAGTCGCCATTTGAATAGCGATAGAAAAAAGATCAACACTTCAGCACTTCCGGCAGCAGCAGCGTCAACAATGCGCATAAATAGTAAAAACTCAATGGCATCCAGCACTAACCTGCAAGATTTTGAAGACAGGTTTAGCTTCCAGAAGGAAGACTTGACGCTGCTGCTGCTGTGTGCGTATGAAGATTTCCTCTCGGGAACTCCTTCCTTTATGGCTTTCGGCTAGTGACGTGTAGAAACGACGATCCAATAGGGGCTTGAATGACAAGACGATAATGAAGGCGTCAACAGCAGCTCGGTGATATCAGCATCGACGGGCAGCACAATCAACTCGAAGACCACGTATCTCCAGATCTGCAAGATTTTGAAGACAGGTTTAGCTTCCAGAAGGAAGACTTGACGCTGCTGCTGCTGTGTGCGTATGAAGATTTCCTCTCGGGAACTCCTTCCTTTATGGCTTTCGGCTAGTGACGTGTAGAAACGACGATCCAATAGGGGCTTGAATGACAAGACGATAATGAAGGCGTCAACAGCAGCTCGGTGATATCAGCATCGACGGGCAGCACAATCAACTCGAAGACCACGTATCTCCAGATCTGCAAGATTTTGAAGACAGGTTTAGCTTCCAGAAGGAAGACTTGACGCTGCTGCTGCTGTGTGCGTATATATAGCGTATATATAGTGAAACGCACTACTAAATTAACAATTCAATAAATACCCCGGTACACGTAACAACATGACTGTTGAACAGAGCTTGATGCTTGAATCAATCAAGAGTTTAAAATAAATCGCGCAGATAAAATAGCTTGTCGTGTAGAGACAATTACTGGCAATTACACTCGCAGAGCGCGGTGACATAACTGACACTCCACTCGCACCCAACAACCCAAACCTTGGCAAATAAGGACTACACAACGCTGTGGTATTCGGCTTGGAAATACCGGGAGGACTTTTACTACAGCACACATCTACCGCTAAGAAGACAGCCATATTTTAACAAAAAATAAATAAATAAAAATGACGTCGAACACAAAAATAACCAATCAGAACGTCTCTCACGGTCTATTAGAATAAAAAGCACTTGCAAATAGCGCTGTACAGGGCCTTTCGGGCCGATCGCTCTGGATTACACGTTGAACTCGTCGGAGATTCCTGGCACAGAGTTCGACACGGTTCAAACTCATCGGATAGGGACAAAACGTACATTGCGTAGCAAGAATACCTATCCCCAATGGTCAGGAGAACTTCTCCTTGTCACTCACATGGAAGAGAAGGCGGTCAGTTGTGTCTTCGGTCCGTCGAAGCTAGTGGTCACATGTATGCCCACAACAAAGGAAGATCACCGGTGTGTAGGCGCTGCCGAAAGAATATCCATGGTCTTGGCAATCCGCATGTTGAAGATCGCACTTGGCACTAAGACGAATTGCGCTGCTGGTGATCGGAACTCTAGAACTAGATTTACCACATTTACCGCAGAAGCGAAATCCACAGCAGGCCCGCAGGCCGTATCACCCGCGAAGCTAGGTCCGGTCTTCGCAGGCATTCGGGGTTCCGGGTTTGTAAACGGCTAATGCGTCATCCGTCAAACCACGTGATCACGCTTCTGCCGTTACCCGCGCACAAAGAGCGGATTCAAGCGATAAAAAGTATACGCCTCATTGGTCCGTCGAGTCCGCACCGTCTAGAACGTCTTCAGCTTAGGGAGAGGGAGAAAATGAGAGAAGGAGTAGAAAGAAAGCAGCCCAGAACGGGGAGTGCGCTTACAAAGGCTAATCTTCAGGCCCATCTCAACAATGAACCCAACCAGAGGATTAGTCACTTGTACCCAAGGTTGATAGTGCAGTGGATGTTATGCGTGGCCTCGGGCTTTTAGTCAGGTTCCGTGCTCTGCCTTATCACTAGCTTCGAGACTGTAGTCACGTGACCCTAACCGGAGACAGAATTGGCCTAAAACACGCATAGCGTCTACCCTGCTGCCAATACCGATTGAACAGGACAGCTCTCTGAAGGCCAGATTTTGAATTTCTAAATAAGCTGTCCAGCCCAAAAGTGATTCTAAACGGGGCAAGTTTGAAGACAATGTTTTACGTCGTATAACTCACATTAAAATTTAGAATGAAGAACTAAGCGCGACTATTTTTTGCGCACGATGTCCACAAATAACTAAATATTTATATATATATATTATTTTTATCAATAAATTTAAAATTATTTGTACACTGTTAGGTTCGCGTTTTTAAACTTCAAACTTTTTTTTACGAAAGAGTTACACATAAAAGACACCACGGACAGCACATCGTTCGACTTTCAACACACGATGAATCGGTTGCGATGCTGCACGAACAATATCGGAAAGATGCTGCGTAGGATACGCCGGGCGCAACGGCTTCGCAACCGTTCGAAGGGCAAAGGATTCGCGACGACAAAGTAGCGTCTTCCAACTTCAGTAAGCTAATGGGGCTCGAGAGTACCTCGCTAACATTTCCGCAGAGCGAGCGCGGCCGGCCAGATGGAGGCGCAGTATGCTCTCGCGTCGCGATTGCTACGTCGTTCTTCTGCCTACACTGATGATATGTGCACTGGCAGTCGAAGCAGCCCTCTCGAGACTTCATTCGAGTCCAATAGACGACTTTCTAGCTCGAAAGACTCTCGTAAAACTGAGAGTAGAAGTCACTTCGGTTGGCGGCGTAAGCGGCGGCTTTATGTTTGTCGACACCTGCGTCGTCAATGACAAATATGCACAGAAACATTAAATATAAAAAATAGAGCACGCAGAAAGAAATACAAACATGGCAGGGGCACGGACAAAGTAGAAGACGTTAACGCTAGGTAATGCATATACATACAAAATACACTAGAAAATACAAAAATAATTAAATCTAAAAAACAGAATTAAGTTTTCAACGCCGAGGTAAGGCAATGCGAAAGAAGAGCAGCCGGCAAACAAACTGCAATAGTCCTATAGGCAGCTAAGGACGTATTTGTGATCGCGGTTAGAAAGTACCGGCGACGTACGCCCCATGAAGTTGGCTAAATAAAATTCTCGCTCCGAGCGAGCGCGTGAATGACTCTTTTCCACTTTCCTACCTCTGCAATGCAAAAAAAAAAAAAAGGTCGCGGGTTTATAGTTTACGCGACACAAATATCGATAAGCCATTGGCTATGGCAGTGCAATATTGACCAGCCTATACCATGACATCACAAATATTGGAAAACGCTTGGCTTTGACAGTTTAATATTCACCAGCTTAAGCCAGCGTAAATACAATATCGGAAAGCCATTGGCTCTGACAGTCCAATATTGTACAGGTTATGCCGGCGATATCCAATATTGGAAAGCTATTGGCTTTGACAGTCCAATATTGGACAGCTTATGCCGGCGTAAAGCCAATATCAGAAAGCCAGTGGCTCCGACAGTCCAATATTGGACAGCTTATGCCGGCGTATTTCCAATATTGGAAAGCTATTGGCTTTGACAGTCCAATGTTGACCAGCCTATGCCAACGTATTACCAATATTGGAAAACCATTGGCTTTGATAGTCCATTATTGTCCAATGTGATTCCAATATTGGGAAACATATGGCTCATTGGGCCATTGTTGGGCCATTCTTTGCCACATCAAATCCAATGTTGGCCCAATACGGTGTGCTGCCTGGGCGGATTATGTTCAATCAAGATATGTTCAGGTTGAACGACTTTATTTACTACGCTTCAGGCATTCACATTGAAAACTATAAAATCTTTATTGTCATTCTACATGACAGGTCATTTCCTAGCGTAATCTTGTGGCTCGTATGGCGCACGCGGGGACAATTGTACTCTCGTATCCTTCTGATCATCCCAGACGTACATTACGTCCCGATCTTTAATTTGTCCTACAATAATGCTGCCCTCTCTTCCTTATCTCTATTATCCTCAGCACTGTTCCAACGCTTTTTTCGTACGTTCCTGACGCGTAGGGAAAACACCTCTGTAATAAAAATGCTTCATCCATCTAACTTTGGGGCATTTTTGAGTACCTCTTGTTTTTCCAAGAGGTTACCAAATTTGAGGATATCGGGACGCATTCGGTTAGAAATCCAGTTACCAATTCTATGAATTTTTTTGACACTTTTAACCTGACCTGCTTAGCTATCAGAGAACACTTCATTGACTTCACTGTTAATTGAATTGTTTTCGGTCTCGTCGCCCATCTCTGGGATTCCATAAACTATAAGGTTTTTACGTCTACCTCTGTCTATCAGGTCATCTATTTTCTTTTCCAGTTTTCGCACGCACAATCCTAAGTTTGATACTTTGTGCTGCGAGCTATTGAACTTTTCAACTAGCTCATTCAAATGGGAAGTCGACGCCTCCATCACTCCCAAGAGTGTTTCTAAAGTGCCAAATGGCTTCCCAGTTGAGCAATATCTCCCACTATTTTTTTCCCTTCCAAATTTTGCTGCAGCTTATCAGGTCCGGAATTTAGTTTAGCATGATCACAGAGGTGACGCAGCCAAAAATAAGACATCCCAGCACTTAATCATCATAACAAGAAAGTTGCAGGCGTAGCATTAAAGTCAGCGGGAAAATTTTCCCGCTAAATTTAGCAGAAAAATTTCCCTCTTAGTTTAGCGGAGAAATAGACGACAAGTGACCTCAACACCAATCCAGGTTCCCCCATGAATTTAAGCGTGGAAATGACGTCACGACTTCGTGTCGTCAGAGGAGGAGGAGAAGGAGAGGAGGAGAGAGAAGAGGAGGGGGAGGAGTGGAGGGAACAGAGGATGACGAGGAGGAACATACCTCCCCTCCTCCTCATCAAGAGCTGCGCTCTAGTTTTGCATTACATAGATTTATAAACGTCTTTCATTTTTTAACCTTTTGTTTTAACTACTGTGGGCAACTTTCTGCTGCTATGCAGTCAAAGCTATAGGCGCACGGGACCTCGCGCACATTGAGCGCCAATCAAGGATGCGCACGTGCATTCTTCACTTCTAAAATGGCACAGAAAGTTGCCTGCAAGTATTGACGACGTGCACGATCGAAAGCGCCGCTGTGGTCGGCCTGCCACGATCGGCCAAATGCTGAGTATGACGTCAGCAATGATTTTTTATCGACGGAAATAAGCGGAATGTGTGAGAGTTTCAATTTTGGCGGTGTTGGCAATGTTGCTTTGAGAGCGCACTGATTTCAAGCTTCCGCCATGCTAATTACAAATACCATCGAACTTGTTCTTCGCAAAGTAATGACGTCACGAGAGCGAACCATAGGGTGCGCTACCAAAACGTCTTGCCGCTAATAGCATGCTTCAATTAAAGATTTCTAGCTCGTCGTCTACTCAGGCTAAATAAGTTAGAAGACCTCAGACAAAAAAAAAAAGCTACTTTAATTTATTGCGTGGTGAATTTTGACAATCACGTTAGCGGAAAATCGAAACTTAAACCCATTTCACATTGTGTGATTTTACTTGTGATTTCGTGGTTGCGACGTTGCTCGTGCGGAAAAAAAAAACCTTGCGGAAATTGCGGTGTTTTGCATAACAGCTGCGAATTCTCAAGCGAAATCGCACTGTGCGAATCGGTCTTCATTGTGCACACGAGCGGCCAAAACCTTTGGTGTAATCCCAAGTCGGCAGAGCGGCCTGCTCCTGCGAGCCGATTTGGGATTGAGGCAACGCTTATCTCGAAAGCTCAGAGAAATCTGTCTCATCGGTGTAACAATTATGAAAGAAACCCATAAGCACATGTTATCACCGGAGACGCATGCGATTACTTTCACTTTTGAAATAGGCTTGTGCATAGTATACTGACAAAGCCTTTCAGATCGCCATGAGAAGCCGTGGCCGGAATGGAAAAGGTGGAGCGGCAGACAACGGATGAGAGGAGAGCCACGTGACTGGCGCCCGCTGCGGCGAGACGCCGAAACACACTTCACTCCTAGCGAACACATGTATTAAGGGTCCTCGCCGCTGCAAAAGCTGTGCGCCGACGTCCATGTTCCCCGAGAAAGGGCTCTTGGATGCTCTGCGCTACCAGATTCTAGCGCTCCAAAGCTACGACAGGGCACTCTATGGCTCCATCATCAAACTGCCAGGCTTTGTGAGTTTAGCGGAGGCTATGACTTCCGGCTGCAGGTGTACGAGCCGAATCGACGCCAGCGCGTGTTGCAGCTTCTCAGAACGAAAGCTACGCTAGCGCGCGGTGACGCCAAGGATTAAAGTACGGCAACACTAGCGGCAAAACGCGGCGCCACGCCGCGCGTGGCGTGCCGCCCTGCCGCAAATCCTGCTCCGCGGCAGGATTTTTCTCTGGCGCAACGGATAAGCTCTGAAGCTATTTTCGTGCCGCGTGCCGCGCACCGCGAGCAATAGGAGAGCAATCGGAGGCACCGCCTTCAGTGACGTCTGATGCCATGGCAATGCTTTTCCCGCCGACAGCGCGCTGTTTTTGAGCCGCCAGCCGCCATCAACCTCGCTCAGGAAAGTTGAGGCAGCAAAGCACGAGCCTGCCCTTCAACTTTTCGGTAGCGCCTGGCCGGGCGTACCCGAAATCTTCGTCTACGACCCGTTTACGAGCGGCGACGTTGCAACACTAGAGATAGAGAGCACACGATAATAATAACTTTTACGAGCCTGAGGAGGTCGTTGTCTGGGTCAGCCATCAGAACAGAGGACGAGCACAGCCACAGGAGCCTATTCTTACCTATTCTTTACTTTATTTGGCCCAAATAAGCGCGACAGTAACAAACAGAATTTTGTAGTGTACATACAAGATATAGGGAAAACATAGTTTTTATATTTATTGATTTACTCAGGTGAGCCAATCTTTCCACTATTTTAGCGAAAGCTTCCACCAACTTGAGACACCTCTGTAGTAAATCCCAGCACAGTAAGTTAAGAAACCGATTTATGCAATCGCTTTAAATTGCGGTCGATCCATTTCACCCAGACTGTATATTCTGACCCGCAGGTTAAAACATATTTTCGTATTTAAATAGGCTTCGCGCGTAAGTGCTGAAGATTTATAACTTTTGTCAACTTATTTTGCCTGAATGATTTCACCTACTCGTGCAAACGAGCACAACGTTACTTGTCACAATTTCAATGTGGTGTGTTTTTAGGGTCTTCGTTTTAGCGTTTTATATTTTTAAAAATCTGGGAGTAATAATCGGGAGCTATTACTTAATCCAGAGGAAATCAGGCTTTTCAAGGAGTCATTCCGAAATTCGGGCCTTGACGAATAATATAAAAAAAAATCAGTAATTTAAAAAAATATATATATATAATGGCGCGTCGGTTGCAGTACGCGAATATTATCATTTACACTAAAAAATTAAACAATGTACAGATAATACGCAGAAACGTAGTGTTCGAGCTCACTAGATATATACTTCTTTTCTCAGATTTTTGTTTTTAGTTGTACATGATGTTTATATGAATGGCTAAAGGCCCGCCTCTGGAACCACTTTGAAGCATTTTACTGTAACAGGATGGCTTGCTGGGCTGGTTGGTTGAACTACATATTAAAAAAACAGCGCATAAAGGACGGGACACAAAACAGGACACAGGACATACGCTGACTAACAACCAAAAATTTACTATAACTTCTACGCGCACAGCGGCTGTCGAAATAGAAAGAAGAGCATGTGCTCGCGTGCCACTGTGCGCGCGGGGAACTTCTAGTAAACCTTTGGTAGTTAGCGTATGTCCTGTGTCTTTCTTCTGCTTTGTGTCCCGTCCATTTTGCGCTGTTTTTTTTAATATGTAAGCATTTCACCCCCACCGTGCCCCCCATCCTTCATTTCCACAAAATACGTGAGGTCAAAGCGGCGAGAAAGCAATTAAAATACTTCAGAAAACAAATAATTGAGTTACCACTTAAAGTAGCACAGGTCCTTTTGTTACGTAAAACATTTCCGGCGCGATATTTATGAGCTAGATTTCCGCACAATGGCGTCTTGCCAACAGATCACTGGGTCAGTGCTTAGCTTCCTCAGACTGGCTTTCAGCCTTCAGTGCCGTTTAAGCTCGTTTGGAAGCGGACATATGCGTCGGTGCTCACGCAAATTAGAAAAACTTGTGGTCTCCGAACTAGCGAATTTGGGGACACATGTAAAAGTGTTCCTTGAATGTCTCCTAACTTCGAGACTTTCAGCTTGTTTTAGCCTTCAAAGAAAGTGGGTTGTCGGGAAGGAGTCGGTTTTAGTAAGTTTCATAGAACCCGTTCCGGGTGAAAAAAATCGAAATTATAGTGTTTTACCCGAAAACGAAAAATCCTGGGTATGGTTCATGGTGTTTTTGCTGCCTTTTTACTCTCCTATCATTTCAGAGCTATCTTGTTGTTCAGCTATCATTAAAAATGAGATAGCAGTCACTAGTGTTAAAACAAACTCAAAAATACAAGCGCAATGATATGTTTTTTTCACAACATAAACCGATCCGCTATCAGATTTCTGCAAGCCGAATACGAGTATTTATATATGGCTTTCCCAGGACCACTTCCATGCTAGTGAAACCTGCCTCTAACGCAGGGGAAGGTGCGGTGCCACGCGTCAATGATCGTCCGTACTTCGTCTAGCTCTAGTTTGGACCACCGTGGTTTGGACTAACTGCAAAGTCTGTGCAAGCGCGAGCGGATATCTTTGACTGCCTTGACTGGAGCACTCGCTGCACGATCTCTGGTGCAGCCACCGAGGCTTCCTCCAAAGCAACTTTATTGTGCATTTAGAATGGGCGGCTAACAATAGTCCATGCTAAGGTGAGAAGAAGTATAGTGACTTATAATAATACACTAACGGCAAAGCTCACACGCGCCCAGGCGACAATTCATCATAAAATGTAGTAATCTGATTGTAGTTTCCTATTAACCCATGTATCTAAATGCAGATAATACACATTCCTTACTAATATTGCTCAAAGGGTCCCCATTGTCCGTTTCTTTTATTATTATTTTGAGGTCGTTCTGTACGTTAAAAAGTTGAGAGAGGTACCTCTAAGGAGCTTTGTTCTGCAACTCTGAAGCATTTACATTAATCTTAACAATGCGCTTGTCGCATAGAGGGGTAGTTTTCTCCTAGCACTGAGCACACTTCATTTGATTTCCTTGAAAGACGCAAAGCGGTCGCTGCAGTATAAAACCCCTTAATTATTCTGGGCCTTTCTGAATAAAGGCTTACAGGCATATTTATTACTAATAGAAAGCTATCAATTGTTAATGTGCAATCTTGTCCTCTTATTTATACAGCTGCTGAGCGTTGTTCATTAAGGGGCACAGAAACTCCTGGCGGTACCATCTCCTTCTTAAAAAGAAGATACATGCACTACATCGCCTTGTTTTGTGTACCTTGCATACGTCGCCATGTTCATAAAAATGTCTTCCCACTGGTCATGCCTAATTGCTTTCTCAAGAGGTTCAGTGAGGTTTTACGTGCTTGGTTTTTGTCGTTATTATACCTCAGACTGTAGAACACAGCTAAACACGCTTCGCGCTGTCAACCCGAAGACATGAAGCATGCCTTCTGGGCGAGGCCAACGTAAGAGGAACACAGAAATACACCAATGGTAAGTTCGGCAAGGTGGACATCAACGAAAACACAAGGCAAAGACTCAAGTTCCTGAGAAGTGCGTGAACCAATCTGTCAGCGGCACTCAAATCGGTGCTGGATCTGATGGATGCGGCGGGACTATCTTCTAGACTTTGAAAAACAAAAATGACAACCTAATCACCGCATTCAGCAACATGCAGAACGTCCGCCCTAATTACTCTATGCGTCCCGCCTGAGAGACTTAGTGCAGTCTTGAATCTTTTTCTTTTTTTTCCTCCTGCAACCATATATTTCTACCACCTCTCTTTTCCCCTCAAGAAGGAAAAGTTCACCTCGCTCCAGGTAGACTAGCATTTTGTACTACACCTTGTATTTCTTTTCATTTTATTCAATTTAGGTATGTTTTATTGCAAAATAAACAACAATGTGCACGCGAGCACTTAAGAAAATAATTTCCGGGAAACAATTTATCTTCTAATGCTGCTAAGCAGAAGTTATTTTGTTACGCATAACAAAAGGTCGCACAAGAATGCTGATGACGTCTTTGTCAAAAATAGCGTTGAAGGGGACTTCTGGAATCGGATTTTCCTGTGGCCAGGCGGGCAGAAAACTCTATCTCAGAACGATTTTATTTTGCCATCTCTTTGGTAAACCCAAAGTCATGCTCATCGCCTTCGCTGGATTAGCTATAAAAGACGACACATAGAGCACGAAGGGTGTTTCATGGCAAAGGGTCCATGCCAATGTCGTTTTCATGCCTACTTTCATTGCCTGTTCCCTTTCCCCCTGTCCAAATTAGCAAGCCCTGGCTAAACCTCTCAGGCTTATATTCTCGTCATTGTTTTCCGTTCTCTCTTTTTAATGCGAATAGCATTCTTTGGATACTTCACGCACTTTTCGTCTATGTATCATCTATCTGGCTATCTAACCTCTTACGCCGCGGGTCGATAAATAAATAAAAAGACCGGCGCCGGCTGGGATTCGAACCGTTGACCCTTTGATCAGCAAGCAGACGCGCTAACCACAGAGCTATGAAGGCAGTCATTCAACGCACTTTAAACACCTGTTTATATCTTTACCATCGCGCGCGTTCCATGCACGAGGGCTCATTCCGCTCTCGTGAGGCTGACGCACGGCAGCTAGCTCACCCTCTCCCGCGCTCGGGAGGAGGTGATGTAGCGGCCGTGCTCAGCCTCACGAGAGCGGAATGAGCCCTCGTGCATGGAACGCGCGCTCACCGGTAGCTGTGACAGCGCTGTAAAGCGCGTCCTATGGTAAAGATATAAACAACCGTTTAGAGTACCGTTGGTTGAGACTAGCTGAGACGCCAGAAAGTCTGGTCGGTACCATTTTGAGTGTTTGTGCGTATGGCGCGTGCTTTGCTCGCCTTCCTAAGTGACACAAACGCACGTGGTGGGCTGCGGAGATTGTGCGCAGGGCTGTGAAAGTGTCAACGAATTTAGAATCGCCTCAAGAGTGGGCTGGCGTATCTAGAGTGTGCCGGCCACCTGACGAACGCGCATAACTCCGCACCGTTTGATGCTATTCGCATTAACGTAGATAATCATTCCCAAAGGATGGGTTCTGCTGATTTTTTTATACTCCCACTATAGTTATCCAGGAGCCGGACTCAATAGATGGGCAGTACATTAATAAAAAGAAGCGAGTCTAAAATGTTATATTATTCAGAGACTGACTTCTTTCTAACTTCGAGATATTACCACGCAATATTCAGTGATAAGGTATATCGATGGCAGGTACACTGCGAACGTAGGGGCATTTGATGCGCTCGAGGCAGTCTAGGCGATAGTAGTTTTTATTTTGATATAGCCAAGTTGTCGCAGAAGATAGTAACGTCCTACAAATAGGGAGCATGTAGAAACCAGTGTTGCGGAATGGGCACCCCCATTCCATTCCAATTCCATTCCGAGGAATTAGAGTCTTCGATAATTCCATTCCTTTCAACTCCTAGGAATGGGGACACTGGGCCCATTCCCACTCCTGGAATGGCTGAATGGTTCCATTCCATTCCTCTAATTCCTAAAAGTTAAAAGTATCACTTGACAGCTGCATTGCGTTGCAGGGTTGGGCAGAAATATGCAAAAATGTATTTGGAAATACAAATACTGGTGTAGATGAAAATGGTAGCTAAAATACTGATACTCAAATATATCTGTAAAAATGTATCTCGAGAAATATCGGAAATACGTTTTAAAAAGAGGCAAAAATACTTTGGAAATACAAATACAATACAATTATTATAATGCAATTAAATGCAAAGGTGCAAGCGAGCTGTGTTTGGAGATTTGTGTCTGTCCTTTGTCCCTCTTGTTCCCCTTCTCCAGGGATTATTTTCGTCACAAGAATACATTTTAGGGAGGGCAGAAATATAAATACTGATAATGCATTACATTTTTCAAATTTCTTTGAGACGCCAGCTGAGATGAGGCTTTAAGTGTGAAGTGCAAGTTTTTTTTTTTTGTACCGAAGTTACTTTCCCGCAGGCTTGGCACTTCGCCTTGAAGGTAGTGGTTCCGGAAAAAGAGTCTTCAATGGGTTCAAAAAAACGTTCCATCAAGGATTGACCGCGGTCCCTTCCCTGGCACCCTGTCTGTCTGACCAGTGATGCGAAAAGACTTCGACGTCTAAATAAATCCCATCAAAACGTCACCTCCCTCCTGTCCAATAAGGGCGCCCCTGTCAACAGTGATCACATGACGTCATGGTGGAATGAATTGGTATTCTTGTATTTGTAGGTTTGGCCTTGAACATGGAACTTTGCTTACGCTGCTGTATAAAAGGACTATACGTACTTTAGCTGTAGGTGACCTCGTTAAAGATCATGCAGGCAGTTGCATTTGGAATTTTCGAGAAAAGTGGACCACCTTAAACATCCTGAAGCAAATGTCTTATCTTCTGTTACGGTTGAAAATCGATACGGTGGCATCCCTGTTGTGACGGTCCTACCTGCCGACCCTCCGCCTCCAAGGCATGAACGGCAGTCCTCAAGTTTCGCCTAGCATCATTTAAACAGAGACGTCGTCGATTGCGACCTGAGATGGCCGGCACAGGTGCGAGCTCTCGAAGAAACAGTGCGCGTGACGAGTCGCAGGTGTACGAAGTCTGGGTCCGCACAGCGATGCCACGTCTGGCCTCCTTCCTGGATATCGGATCACCAGAGCAGCGGGTCACATTCACGTCGACTGATCACGTACCCTTGAGCCGTGCAATATTACAGGCGCAGACGCATTCGGATATGTGTTGAACTTCACTGGTGAAAGGCGCCACCGCCCCCCCTCCCCCTTTGTTCTTTGCTTTGACGCTTGTTTTTTGTATTGCATTTTTGTTTTGCGTATAATTCTCCATTACTGGGAAATTAAGCTCATTCACAAATGACCAGCAGGGCAGACGTACAGCGAAGCCCGTATGTGGCCAAAAAAGAGGTCAGACAAGTACTATATTATGTTTATTATTTATAGTTTCTAGCTACCAGGTGTCTTGCAATATATCAAATTTATTAGGGCTGAGCTGTTAAAGGGACACTGACAGGGCGTTTATGCTCGCCGAGGTTTTTAGTTGTATATGACATATGAGAGCCCAACTACCCAGAACACAGTTCGCGACTCGAAATTCGGTTTCTTTGCGCCCGAAAACCGCCGATCAAGAACTGATCGGTTCGAGTCTCGCTCACTCTCTTTTACGTGGTCACGGGCCGTTTTCTAAGGTATCGACGCGACCACCAAATTTAATCAAAGTCGTGGGTCACTGAAGGCACACAATCAATATTAAAAACAGAAAAAAATGTTAAACCCATTTTTTGTGGCTTCTAAAAAGCTACAAATACGTTGATTGAAAAAAGAAGTTCCACAGAGAACCGGAAGCATTCTGTGCGTGCGTCGTTTCACGTATCGTGGGACTCGCGGGGACGGCGATGGCAGCGGACGACGGGCGTGGGACCTCTACTTCAGAACTGTCGTTCGCGGTACCGGCGAATTCTGTCTGCCTTTAAAAGATAAATTTGGGACTGATCAAAAGAATTGGTATTTATCCCGTACGACACGGCCGACCACCAAGCCGATTTGCACGAAGACGTCGCCGAGCCGTCGCTCCCTTCTCGTGGCTGAAGACATCGCTCGCGCAAACGTCAAGCACGACGTGTCTACTACGAGTTGAATACGCACGCGTACGATTTCTTTACCAGGTGCGAATGTCGCCAATGCGTGGTGCTTCCCGACTTCGACCCGGGAGTGCTTTTGCTAGAGGAAAATCGGCAGCAAACTTTCCAACTTACAGTTTACCGGCTGAATTATTACTCAGGAAAGAGATCCTCCAGTAACGAGGTCGCCCAGTAGCTCAGCGGGAAAGACGTCCGCTTCACACGCGGCAGGACCGGGTTCGGCCCCCTAAAGAAGGCCTTCTTTGTTTGTTTTTTACTTTTTTTATGTTTAAATTTTTTTTACAATTTTTATTGAATAAACAAACAAAAAATAACAAACAAATGATGCGGACGAAACGTGGCTGAATTAAATGGTATGGGATTTCCTTTTTGACACCTGCGAACTCAATGTAATCACTTTCCACAAAATGCAAGGAGCATATAAATCAGGTAGCGTCCGCTTTCCGAGGTGCCCGTAAATGTTCTACAGGAATTGCAGCCAGCCATTGGTCCCGATCCCGTTGATTTTTCGGAAACTCTGTCGCACAATGCCACTTTTTTCGGACGTAGGACATGTGAGCCAGCTCTTCACGCAACATCTTGGGTGTATTCTTTTCGGAGCCGATCATGGAAATTCACCAAGGGCACTCACTACTCATCTCCAACTTCTCAATGTACGAAACAACTCATCTTGGAGTACAGTACAGCGAGCGGAACAAACATAACTGCAAAAGAATCGCAAGCAAATAGTTCCCGCTACGCCGCATGTCGTCTGCTACGCAAAGAGAGAGAAAAAAAAGCGCACGGTCGGGTGTAGCCACGTGACTTCCGGCACTCACTCTCTTCTATCCACTTCTCCGACCTCCGTGCGGGGTTTTGGTTTCGGTTTCGAGCAGGTGCGTCTTTTGGATTTATTAAAAAAATACGCTACTCTGTTGCAAGATATTAATTGGGTAGTCCTCCGACACCATACTGAAGCGCCTGCCGAAAAATGAAAGAAATGTTTTGGGGGTTGTCAGTGTCCCTTTAAGGGCTAGTTTCCCCAGGATCGTGTCCGGTACTAAACGAAGGTCGTCACAGCACACAGGTTGCCGCCGTCGCTCATAGATGGCGGTAGCTGTCCAGAGTGTTGTCTTCGCCGGTTGTCTGCTTACCGCCGTCGCTTATAGGCAACCGGCAATGGCCAGGCGGCGCTACGAGAGTACTGCATTCAGCGCCACAAGCGGTGGCGTCTCTGTTAATGGGGCGGCCAATCTGTCCGTCGGGCCGTTCCGATCGCCGGCGACCCCAATTTCAGCAGCCCCTGCGTGCCATGTCCCTGGTTCTTTTATGCGATTTTTAAGGCCATCGGGAGCCTCGATAGGTCCAAGTGTTTGAGAGAATATTCTGGAGTCGTCATTTGGACACCGGTCTGAGTTGTCTTCACTACTTGTGGCCGCCCGATCGGTCTGTGCTTCGCCCGTCTCCCAGGAAGTGAAACAACACAACGAGACGGCCGCGAATGGGTTTATTGTACATTCCGGTTGCCCGTCTTCGAGAGCCGGCAGTCCGGACACGCCGACCCAGTTGTCGCCCGTCGTTCGAGAGCTCACAGTCGGAGCCCGTGTCCAGGCCTGCGGATCGTCCTCCCCACGCCAGTGATGCGTAGGCCGATATGGTCAGAGTTCGCCAACTTCCGCCGGTTCTGATCCGAACCTCGCTGGTGGAATTCTCCGGGGTTCACCATGGGCCAGACCAGCCAGAACAGATCTATCGTTCCTGCCCGGCCCCAGCCTCGTGCAGCACGCCCTTCCTCTTTCTTCGCCAGCTGGCCCCCACTCGCGCTCGCGCCTCGCTCGGCCGTCCTCTTTTTCTCCCGACGCCCCACACACTAGAATAAAATGTGGGAAATTAGAACCAAACTCTGCATGCTACAGAACCGTGCGCACATTGCAAAGCCTGGTGTAAAAAGGCGACAGGCAACAAAGTGTACGTGTAAGAAGGATATTTACGCTTCGCATGAGCTTTTCCTAAAAAAACTACATTAGCATCCTGCTCTCTGCACGCCGTCACAGTTGTTACCAGACTCAGCATTAAATTTGGTTGCTGAAACAAACAAAACTTTGTGCTACGAAAATCCACTATTTGAAAACTCGCAGGTTTGGAAGGTTTTGGTTGCGACCACGCGTGCCGAACGGCGTTAGGAGTGCCGGAACGGGCCGCCGGGCCTTTCGCTTGAACACCTGATCGTCCGATTCTCGACGTCACAGCGAAGCAGCAATCGGCCCGATCGTTCCTATCGTATTTCCCTATGTGGCTGTCAAAGCGACTCGTAATAGAACTTGTATAAATATGTAATTTCGCCGAGGAGTCTGCAAAACGAGTTCGTCCGACCACTTTCCAAGCCTGCACATATATTTTCGTTCACTCCTCCCCCCCCCCCCCCCCAACAGTTTCTGTAAAATCCACTTACTCGATGCGTTGCACTGCAGTAATCCACTTCTGTCGCCGTGTCGCTTCCCAAGATCTCGAAGGGGAAGCTGGGGAAGCGGTGAAGTTTGACGCTTGAGTCACCTTCGCGACTGTGGCCGTCTTTCACGCAGCAGTAGCAACGTTTATTTTTGGGGGAACTCTAGGAGTAGGCGAGATGTTACAGGAACCCGGTGAGGTCATAGAGACGTGAAGTTGGGACTTATTTTTACGAAAAACGGTTCCAAAAATCTCAAGCCGATCCGAAACGCAACGTTCACACGTGGTTTCTGGATGCGCCCGCCCGCAGCCCCCACAGGCCTGGCCTACCCAGTTTCTTTATTTTGCGGCCGCTGAATGGCGCAACGTGTCGCGCCAAACTGCATTGCAGGTTGCCTATAGATCGCGGCAACCTTTCCAGCCTCGGCAACCAGACAACTGGTTGCTGCCGTCGCTCATAAATGGCGGCAACATTTCTTCGGAGGAAGAAGAGCGGGAACGGAACGAGTGGCGATGTGCGCAGCAGCGCGAATGGTTCCGCAACCGCCGCGAGGCCACTATTGCCTAGAGTTCCCCTGCGTTGAGCGCTTCAGATTCCCTTGCGAAAAAAGAGCAGGGCCCGTTTGCTCGAAGCGCTAACCGCGGCTAAAGTTAGCCGCAGTACCTAGGAGAGGGATTTTTTAATCACGTGACTGGGTCGGTAGGGATGCGGGGAAACATGGCGGTGCCACGGTGAGTGAACGCCTCTCGCTTTGGAACTAATATGTCGTTGTAGCTGCAATATCGGGCGCGTTAATCAGCAACGAATGGTACAGGAGGCTTTCGCTTTGCCCTACCTCACTTAAATCGCAAAGCATGAGCAATGACCTCGCCACATTTTTTAGATAGTCTTTCGATTCTGGCCATTCCTAAGCCTAAATAAACGCGATGATTGTCGGCATGGCAACGTCTTTGGAAAGCGGATTGCCTTGACCCAATCGGCCAAGTTATGGAAAAAAAATTAAAAAAATGGAAAGCATGCAACATATAAAAAAGAGCTTCACTTTTTTTTGTGGTTTGTTTTAGCTTAATTTTAATGTTGCAGCAACTTAATTACTCACGTTTGTTCGGTCTTCGGGAAGCGGAAGAAGATTTTTCTAACACATCGGAAAAACTTTGACATGCCGGCCATCTCCAAGTATGCGCTGGTGTATGCCCGAAGGCGGCCGGTTGATCAACAAACGATGACCCATAGCAGACGTTCCGGCATAGACAAATAAAATTCGAACATAAATGTATAACGAGCCTGCACTTTTAATATATTTAATAAATACCAAAAACCACATATGCAGATTTCGGATTAGAAACTCAATCGAAGGCGAAAATAGGAGGTTATCGCAGACGACAGTTGAAGAAACCAACAAAAACAACAATGTAGCAGACGGCCTTCAAAACGTCCGGGCACAGCGTAGCAGACGGACTCGCGGTAAGCGCCGAAGTGAAGCAAAGAGAGGAAAAACTAAGCCAAACAAGGCAAAACAAAATACGCGATGGTCGAACGTCAAGTAAACAAAAAGGGGAGAAAAAACAACAACATAAAAGCAGGAGGAAGAAAGAACACGACGGCGTAGCGTCTCCTCAAAAATAAAAAAATAAAGTAGACTTTGAAAAATGGAAGGAGTTGCTGACGGTCCAACGGCCGGTGCCTGCTTTTATTGTGGAAGACGACGAACACGTTGGTCGTCCCGGACCGAAATCACTTTTATTTGCACTACGACGCTCTCCTCGTTTTTTTTTTTCTTTTGGACGCGCAAGAAGCCCGCTTTTCTTCTAACTCCGCTTTTATTAATTTCAATAATAGCGTCAGATTTGCATGTGCACAATTGACTTCTTCGAAAGCATACCGACATCGCAATAACGTACGTGGCTCGAAATTGCCTTTTGCTTCTTCATCCTATTCGACAAAACTGTTATAATTCAATTAAGACATTCATGAGAAATGGAAACTGCAACAACGAAACTAATTCATTGATAAGAGCAGTAAAGTTGAAACGTAGCTACGTTCTAAAATGTTTGTACATTGCACTTTTTTCAACAAAAAAAAAACAGTGCGAAGGTACATTTGTGTTTTGTCTCGCTTACATAGGTTGTGACAGAGTGTTTTCTTCAGGAGAGCTCCGAAATTGCAACCTGAAAGCTCTAACATCTTCCTCACGCGAAGAAAATGTCCTTCACTTATAAGGTGGCACCTATTTTTCAACATTCAAAAAAGCGAATACCCGTGACAATTTTTTTTTTTTCATTGGTCTCCTCGCACGGAAATAGGCAAAACCAATGCGTTGCGGAGAATTCGTCTGCTAGCGGAGGCTCCGAGCTCGCCAAGGGTGCTGGGATCACTTTTCGCCCGCGCTCCGCGGGCCCCCTCCTTTCGCCAAGCTTCGGGGTGTTTGCCGCTTGGGGCGGGTCGGGGATCTACCAACCAGAGCCTCTGCTACTAACAAAACGTCGTGCGCAGGCCTTGTCTTCTAGGTGGTATTCCGCTCACTCACCGGGGCACCGCCATGTTTCCCCGCATCCCTACCCAACCAGTCACGTGATTAAAAAATCCCTCTCCTAGGTACTGCGGCTAATATTAGCCGCGGTTAGCGCTTCGAGCAAACGGGCCCAGATCGCTCGCCTGGAAAGCCACCGCCGAAAACAGAAGCTACAGCTCCGCTGCTCTTCCTTCTTCACAAAAATAAAAAAAACTGAAAGTTTTTTTTTTTGTAATTGTATATTACAAGCGTTCTATGAGGGCATACATGAAAATATTTCCAAAGTACGAGGGTACTTGAAACACTTTTAAAAATATATCCATATGATTTATTTCCGCAGAATTGAAAGATGGTCCTACGGATGCGTAGCACCAACAGTTCCTGTGTGCGAACGTTCTCGCCTGAATATATACAGCGTCAGCTCTTAATCCCACGCTCTCCGGAGATCATTGTCGTATCCACGGAATACTCTCGTCTCTCCACGCCCCATAGCTGGGATTACAAGTCACACTTGTAATGTGTCGTTTACTGTACTCAAGCGCCTCCTCGTATAATTTGTAAAAGTTTGCCTTCATTATTAAACTAATTCATGCAAACCAATATTGATATAGCATCCATCAGCTCACAGAATCCTATTAACTACTTTCTGTCAAGATAAGTACAGTTCACTGCTTTTTCCTTCTACTTACCCCGAAGCAAAGTGATTTTACGTTATATAAATTTTTCAGTGTGTATTACGTTTGATTGTTGCATTTCTACCTGAGGCTTATGCCCACTCACAAACTTTTTATTCTTGATATTTTGTGTTTTGTTCTGTTTTATTTTGTTTTTGTATCAAAGGAACGGCCTTGTTTTATATATTTTCGCCACCACTGTGAGCCTGTTTAGGGGGTTGCGGACGAGTCAAGCTGCTTGATCAACTTTTTGTCCCTTCACCATTATATATATGTTGTGAATAAACTATTATTACTATTTTTAGTCTTATGCTTAAAGTGCATGCTTCTTTTAGAAAGGCTTTCAGTGAGTCACATGCCCACTCTATTTGTATCTCGCATTTTACAAAAAGTTGTGATAAGAAATTACTAACGCAATCAAATATTTATGGTAATTAAAAAAAATCAAGGTCTACGTTTACATTACTTGCATTATCATCATCTACTAAATAATTTTCCAACATCGCAAAAAATGCTAGCCTTCCCGACTTTTCATTAAATGGCGTAAAGGGATTCGATGAAACAGCGTTCGGTGAAGGGTGTCCCGTACGAAAGTGTCAAATTGGAGCGGTTCCATACTTGTGGACACTTTAGACCCGTGCCGGTCCGATCTGGTTTGTGCGGTTTTGGGTGTAACCAGTCGGATCCAGTGAGACGCAACGCACTGTAACCGCACGGTGGTGGGAGGATCCGATCCGTTAACATAGGTTCCAGTAGGGTCTCGGGCGCGCACACGGGGGGGGGGGGGGGCGGGGGGGGAGGTTCGAGGGCGAACGTCGCAAAAAAAGCCGGCCCACCGGAATAGCCGTGCCCTCCGTCACGGAAGCAGGTGCCCGTTTTGCTTTTACCTGTCACGGATGAACGCAGGGCCGCCCATAGCCGGCCCGTTAGGCGGCCCATTAAAAATGGGCCGGCTAGCTCTCAATGGCCTTCTCATGTTCTTTCTTTTGATTTCTTACTCCAAGGTGGACGCGTAGGCGGCGGTCACCTTTCTTTCCTTGTCTTCTTTCCGGCTCGCCGCTCGGCGCGGGCGTTAGAACATGACGTCACTCCTTTGGAAAAACGTCATCGACCGCAGTGGATGTTTTCAACTGAGCACGATTTTCTAAACTTCTATCAGCGACGGTAGCCATGTACGAACCATAAAGTGTTCAGGCGCAATTAATTTCACCCTGGGTTCCAGCCTCTTCGTCGTTATTCTGCATGGGGAAACGAAATATGGACGCACATGCACGCACGCACACACACAAGAACACGAGCGCACGCACATGCACACACGCACCCGCACATATACCGGTACGGATATACACTCACACGCAAGCGTACAAAATCTCGTCGCATATTGCCGCACATGCAAAGCTCAGCTGCCTGTGACAACCGTCACAGACTCTCTCTTTCTCTCCTTACTCCCTCCCCCTCCAACAGTGTTGTACACGTTCCTCAAAAACAGGAACAAAACCTCGTTCCTCGTTCCTTCTGATTTTTGGAACGCGTTTCGGTTACAAGCTCCATAGTGAAAAAGGAAATCGTTCCCGTTACAGTTTAAAAAATGGAACGTATCATTACATTTACGTTACATTTGCATTTTTTTGTTACCATATTTAGATAGGTCAAGCAAAGTTTTCCACTTCTTTTTATCTACCCCATCAAATAACAACATACGAATTTGAGTGTCGTGATGAAAGGGCACCAAGAGACGGAAACAAGCGGAAGCTGGGTTGCATTAGTTAATATATTCACCTTTAAAATCTCAGCTTATCCATATTCTTCTTTGTGGTGGGTGATTCAGACAAGCAAAATGTACTGTTACGCCAAATTGTACGAGCGTTTTATAACCTCACTCGTTTCAATCTAACAAAGTCCCTTCTACGAACTTAACAACAGTTGCTTCTCGACGTTGCTCTCCGCAAGACGAGCAAGTGGAGAAGAGGATAGGGCTTTTGGAAGGTCAGCCTTGAAAAAAACAAGTGCGTCTTTGTGAAGGTTCGATTCGTTGTTCAGTTTGAAGGTGGGGGACAAGTGGAGAAGGAATAGAGGGCAATTTCTGATTATTTTTAAGTAACCAATGTTCGGGATACAAAGGTGCGTTCGATGTCTTGTAACCTGTTTTTTTGTTGTAACTGTAGGTCTCTTTTTGTAAGTTCAGTGATGGCTGTAGTCGGCCTTAGATCTCTGCGTGTATGAGGATTCGTGGAAGCAAAAAAAGTAGCTGAGTTTGAAACGTCCCTCTTTCTCTGTCTTTTCCTTCGATTAAAAGTTTTGCTTTTTGTACCGCAACCTCGGGCACACAAAAAATAATCTGTGACCACTAGCTGTCCTGCACCTGGCTGTTACCAAGCGAGGACAACACAAAATAAACCTTAAGATGAGTAACCGAAACGCTAACGAGGTCCTGCTCTTCGTAAAGATGTTGTTGTTTTTTTGTTGTTTTTTTCTTGTAGAATTTTCCTCTCAGAAATAATTGAAAACTACCCCACTGGACGAAAAAAAAGACCGCCGTTCCTTTTGCAGTTCCAGTAAAAATGTAACGAGTTCCTGTTCCAGTTCCACAGAGGCAAAATGGAACGGCGGCGTTCCTTCGTTCCTCCTAAAAGGAACGCGTTCCAGGAACGCCATTTCTTGGAACGCCGTTCCGTACACCACTGCCCCCAACCCGCCACCACACACGCACACGCACACACACGCACACACATACACACGTGCGCGCGCGCACACACGCACGCACGCACGCACGCACGCACGCGCGCACGCACACACGCACACACACACACACACACACACACACACAACGGCGACCTATGGGCCTCTACGGCCTCGCGATCTGTCGGGGTTGCGTTGCCTCCGCAGGCACGTTGATATTTTTATTTAAACGAAGACGTTCGCCTGATTGAGCATCTGTTTTAGTTTAATTCAGGCTTCTTTCTACTCATGACATGTGATACTCGTATGAGAATTTAAAGACCATGGCCTGCGGCACTGATCTCTAGGGCCATGAGCTCCATGAGCAGACGACAGCGCCTCATTTGGTCTCCGCTAGATGTAAGCCGGATCAACGAGCGTACTGCTGGCTGCTGGTATGTGGCTGGTACTGCTGGCGGCGCGCGCGTGCACAAATCCTCTTCTAGTTTCGAAAATAACCGGAGCCACGCCGCCACGCCATGTTCGAGCGACGTTATTCTCGTTTTGCGGTGCTGGGTGTAAAATTTGTGACTTAAAGTATTCCCAACTTGCTGAAGTGTATGGACCTCGAGACGTAGGACGATTTGTTACTTCGTCAAAATGCTCACCTCAAAAACTTGAAAATATTACGACGCGGGCGATGTAACCCAGACGCCACATGTGAGTGTGATGGCTACGCCCGGACCAGCGACCTGGCCGCACCGCCGCCACTCCGGGGTCAACTTGGATGGTGCTGCAACTGTGGCGACAGCCCTCTACAGCACAACCGCCTAAGTAATTATTCTCAATCACTGGATATCTATCGGCGTTGAAGGCAAGAAATACTTCTATTCGCCTGACGTTGTCTGTTACTTAAGACAATGCGACTAGGAATCATTTGAGCGAATGGAAGTTTTCGCGAGTCACATTTTAGTGAATAGGCTGTTTGTAGGCGGACGCAGATAGACTTCCGAACAGATAGCGCCACGGAAATGAATATAATACCAAGCTCGAGCGTGCACCGCCTAGTGTTTACCGCCAAGAGTTCAGCAGGCCAGATTATTTAGTCAGAGCCATTCGCTAATAAGAACACCGCCATTTGCTAAAGTGTCTTTCGATGAAACGTCGTGGTTTCGTTTTCGTTCGCTAAAACGTCGTTCGATCGAGTGGACGCCTTCCGCTTTCCTTTATAAAAAGGATACTAGGCGTCATTTGCTTGCCAGGCCGGTTGCCGCCCCACGGGGGAAGCGGACACTAGGATGGGAACTGCGCGCTCGCTTAGTGCCTACCTTGACGTTTCTCTCTCATAACGTTTGGAGTCCGCGGAAAGACATCCGCTTCCGAATGCGGCCATTGGTGGCAGTATCTGCGCGCTTGCGTCCGCTTTCCAAATTATCTGACAAAAATGCGAAAACTAATAGCTGAAATAAATAGTTTTCACATGATGTCAGTCTGGTTCGCCATGCCCAGGTACTAATGGTCCAATTAATACAGTAGAAAGTATGTCGCCTCGCGCTTCCGCGAGCGTTGCAAATCGTGTTATACGTGATGTTGAAGGTTGGCCGCACGTGCAAAGGACGCAATTTTTAGGTACCGAGTTACGTCAGTCGAAGCTATGTATTTTAGACAGTGTTGGACAAAATACTTGATAAAAGTATTTAAGTTAAGCTACTAAATACCTGCTTCATAAAGTATGTAAAATACTACTCAAGTTACTTTCACGGTAAAGTATCTTGAGTAGAGTACAAATACTTAGAAATGTAATTCAATTAGTTTGGAAGATACTTCCGCATTGCGTAATTTGTATCGACGTCAGTGACAACGACAATTATACAGCTGCGCAAATCTGGGTTACCAGAATGGTTTATTAGCACGCAACAACACAAACAAGGGAAAAAAAGGATCATAGGGCTATTTTATGCTGTCCAACTATAAGGACCAAAATATTGTCACAAACGTCAAATTATGAGACGGCGAATAACTGAAGAAACTAAAAGTTTAATGGGGCGAACTTGTACCGAAAACAAAATAGAGAAAGGCTAGCGTCGCAGGCATCGATGTCGGCGAAACAGCAGGATCGCGCGCTGAGGCGAGACTGACTCCGGACCGCCACTCGGAGCACCTTTTGTACACGCGTGTGTTTCTGGAACATTCGGCATAGAAAGTTCGGCGCGTAGAACATTCGTAACTCGATCAGACGACAATGTTCTCAAACTTACGAGAATGTCAAGTTGAAAGAATAAATAAAAGGGGAGTCCTCTCCCTGGTATCAGAGCCAAGCGCGAGAGCTAAGGGCGGTAACCATTCGGCCACGCGCTCGCCGGGTAACGCGCGTGGCAATATAACTGACAGATGTTTAAAAAAAACATTTCTGGGACAACAAGAAAGAGATCGCTTTAGCTATTGGGGAGGAGATCAGACCGTGGTGCCCAAAGCGGTTAACTTAAGAACTATAGTCGGTGACAGGTCAAGAACGAAGTGGAAGCTCCTCCCACCCTTTCCACTTCAGCGGAGCGAACGGTGGAGGGGAGGTCGCCTCCTCTCCAGCGTTCTTTCTACCAAAGTGGAGAGAAGTGGGAGGAGCTACCACATCGTTCTTGACCTGTCACCAGCTATAGACAGTTCCCTTAGGGTCATAGCAGAGAGGGTAATAGAGAGAAAAAAATGCCCCCCTCTCTCACCCGCCGTCGTCTGCTCCGTCGACTGGGCAGTACCTAGCATCCGGCTGGCGTACAAACTCTGTTTAAAATCGCGTCATTTTGGAAATTTCAAGCGCAGATGCGCAGATTTTGGTATTCCAGTTATCGTGTAATACTATGCTAGATAAAAAAGACTAACAGGGTCCAATTGCGCTGTTACCTGCGTGCAAATAAAAAAAATAGGGAAAACTGTGTCAGATATTGGCCGGTCTCTCCGGCGAAAAGTAAATCCGGTTGCTGTACCTTTTTTACTATACAAAGTTCGTACTGGGGTAGGCCTTTAGCGACCATGAGTGGAAGTCTGAAATAATAAATAAAAACGTGCTCTCCTGCCGCAATACACGCAGTAGTTGAGGGTAGTACTGCCGGCTGACTCAGCTGCTATTTAAGTAACGGAAAAAAGATATGCTAGTTGATCATTTACCGAAATAGAACAACAGAGAGCTATATGCTGATTTTGGAGTAGCCACAACTATTCTAAGAACGCGAACCACTTCCCAACGGCAGCCACGAGCGAGAGTTCGATGTTCCGTGCAGCCCGCCGCTACAGCCGAAAGATGGAGAATGGCAACCTCCCGGTTTGTCGTCTGCTAGCGGAGTCGGGCGCGTGCCCTCTCTCTCGTTTTACCCCGCCGAACCCGCTGAATTTCCCGGATGTATGGAGAGGGCGCTGCTGTCGAACAAAATGGTGCCGCCCAGAGAGCGCTAAATGGAATGGTCTATAGATGGATCGGCACAAGAATTACAATGGCTCAGCGCAGTGGCGTCACGAGGGTCAGCGGCACCCGGGGCGGTAGCCCGCCGTGACACCCCCCTCCCCCCCACCCCCCACTCTCGCGTGGCCCGCCGCGACTCCCCCCCCCCCCTCCCACTCTCGTGGCCCGCAGCGACACCCCCTTGAGCGGTGCACCCGGGGCGGTCCGCTTCCTCCCCCCCCCCTCCTTGTGACGCCAGTGGCTTTCAGCGCTCGGGTGAATTAACCGAACGTGGCGTCAGCGTTCGGCTGGAGTTTGTGTTCTCCGGTAAAGGTGTATCCACACGACGGACCGGGCCGCGGACCGATTGATCACGTGATGCGCGGCCCGCGGGCTGCCCGGCTGCAATGAGCATCCACACGCCGGACCAAAAGAGCAGACGACAGAGCGAACGGGCCGGTCTAACCCTCGACCTCACAGCTCCGCAGACGCACACAGCGAGCTGCTTTGAGGCGATTGTAAGGAGCCAAGATGGAGGTTGAACGAAAGAGACGTTTGGCCGTGGTGGCCCTGACGTTGACTATTGAGGACGAGGAGGACTTAAGTGAACTGAAAAGGGCATGCTGGATGAAGCCCTGGATGTGCAGGAAAGATCTTGTTCTGCATAGTCAACTCTTATCGCCGCACAACAAAAGGTTCGTCTTCTCCGTCTTCAACAGTTGGCGCCAAAAGAAGACGACTTTGGATTTGGATTCCAATCCAAACAACACAAATCAGCTTGTTGCCAGACTTAGCGCTTCAATTATACTAAAAACGCCGCGGTCCGCCGCCAAGGTCCGGGTGAGAAAAGTCGCTTGGCATTTCTCAGAAGCGCGGGCCGCGGACCGCCGGCGGACCTCGAAAACCGGTGACGTAAGATCACGTGATGCGCGGCCCACGGACAAAAAAAAGCAATTTGGTCCGTCATGTGGATACACCTTAAGAGAAAGGAGGGGCTCTTTTGTTACCACTCCGGACTGCATGACCAATGTAGCCTGCACGGTGCCTAGTTCAACACGAAAGCATAAGCGGGCCAAGCTCGCACCCTCTGACGACTGCTTTCAGGAGAGATCCGCCACTTAAGGTCACTTCACTAATTATTGGTATTTTATCATTAGACTGTGCCCCGCGCTCTACTAAAAAAGATTACATAAACATGCTCACACGGCCTTTGGGCATGTGCACAAGCCTTGTGTTGGGTAAACACCAAGGTGGGGGTGACGACAAACGGGTCAGAGCGCCTCGCCAATAGTGACATCGCTGAATATCACGTCCTACGGCGCACCTTAGACGCCTCGTTTAACTACAATCCATATTCCCTATATGGAGAGTTCACTATAAACGAACTCGGGATACGGATATGAGTGAATGGATAACAAAGAGAACCCACATATAGCCATGGAAGTGGTCGCACCTTCTTCAACTAGGTTGCGTTCAGAAAGGCACTCAACGTTCGTTTCCTGTACTGTTTTCTGCCTATCAATGTTCGCTTACAGACAGTGTTCGCGAGAGCAATACGCTCCTTGCACATACGTCGCACGTGTGGCGTCAGATCCCGGCTCTGAGTGGCGGCTGACATCTTGGTGGGGCAGGTCTAGGCGTCGTTGCACGCATCCTACCGGTGGGCCATGGTGAACTGCGCAGCATTTCGCTGCAATAATGAATCCCGGAAGAAAAAGAATGATGAAAACACCCCAGCGGTGGGATTCTTTCGATTCCCGGCTCTCCGACTGTCCGAGTCTCCGAAGACCACAAAACTATCGGCGGCAAGACGACGCGAGTGGCTCGCGAGGGTCAACAGATCCGACATGAAAGACGCGGCCTCACACCAACGCGTTTGTGGTGCTCATTTTGTGACTGGTAAGTGTTTTGATTCACTTCAAAAGCATAACAGGTAGAGGTTCCCCGTACTCAGGTCTGTGCGCGAACGCCGGTCTCTGCGTGTACACATCGCGAACACGACATCGGCGCTGTTTCTCGTTTTGCTGAGACATGATTTTAGACCAACACAGGTGTTGCTGCCCAAGTTAAACACCCAAATGAGCACTTTCTATTGCTCCTGCCGTTTTTATTTAATACTTCTAATACTTCGGAAAAATGAGACAAAACCGACGGCGGCTTGTTCGCGCTATGATACTACACGTGCAATCTAGACGTGCGATAATGTTTGGATGAAGGAAATCTGAGTGAGCGCCGAGCACCGGTGCCAACTGTTCCACGTTATCCGTAGTCCGTACCAAATACAATCGATATCTTGCTGTCTCAGTGATGCTTTTCTGCTTATTGTTTCCTGATTTGGTGAAATGCACCATTAAAACCCTTAGGCAAACCATCCGACCTGTTCGACGTTGACCATCCGGACTGGGCTCCCAGCTTGTGTCTTGGGCCCAAGAAGAAATATGCTAATAAAATGCACAGGTAAACAGATCTCTCCATCATTAGTTGTTAGAATATTTAGCAGAGCTTAGTGAATTAGTGGTCTTGAGTGTAAAGTGCTCATCCCAGGTGCATGTTCGACGCAGCTACAATCGCCGTAAAGCCAGACACCAAAAAGCACGGTTTGGAAAGACACGAGATCAAAATGGTATTATGTGTTCTCTGAATAACTCGGCTCCTTCGCCCTAAGATATAGAATTCGAATTGTCGTCAGTTACCTGCCGTCCTTGCATGCGACTCTCAGCATGCAACTCTCTGTCGTGTGATGTCACAACCAAATTATTGTTGTGTTGTTGCCAGATCTGCGCGAAATGTCACAGCATTCTTGTCGTATTGTTGCTTTTAACCAAGGGCATCTGCCCAAACTGTTGCATTGCTCTTGTCGTGCTGTTGTGATGTGATGTGAGATTGTCCGAGATGTCGGCCTACATGTTTTGGTCGACCTGTCCGTCGAATGAACCTTTACGCCTCTTTGACCGCACCCCTGAATAAGAAAGACGAGTTGAATCTTTCACCGTGAACACGATTGACACTAGTGCTTCTGCATCATTACTGATCCTAAGGATGAGATTGATTTCTTGACCTCATAATTGACATAGCTGCATGGTCACTCTTCACATTCTAGCTTATAATGTAGTCTTCCCCGTCGAATCATTCAATCTTTCGAATCATCATTGAATTTACTTCTGGAGCAGTGATCATACGTGACCGGCTATCATTCCAGCCTAAAGAAAGAATAAACCAGGCATAGCTTCTACCAAAGTAAATCTAAAAACAAAGTAGCAGTGTTTAGGAGACGACTCGTCGATGGCATGAATACATGTACTAACCTCAAATTGAAGGGCTAACAAATTAATGTTTTATGCCGGCGTGGCAGTCCTCCAACCTGACTCGTACAGTCAACCAGGATCGAGTTCTGTCGACACAACCAGCCACAGTGCAGGTAAATTGATTTTAGCGATCCGCCAAATTTAAAAAAAGGGTCTGGCTTGTTACACAGGCCACAAAGCTGTGGTGATCTCAGCGTGCAACTCTTTGTCGAGTGATGTTACGACCAAATTCTTGTTGTGTTGTCGCCAGATCTGCACGAAATGTCACAGCATTCTTGTCGTATTGTTGCTTTTTACCAAGGGCATCTGCCCAAACTGTTGCATCGCTCTTGTCGTGCTGTTGTGATGTGACGTGAAATTGTCCGAGATGTCGGCCTACATGTTTTGGTCAACCTGTCCGTCGAATGAACCTTTACGCCTCTTTGACCGCACCCCTGAATAAGAAAGCTGCTTCTTGGTGGTTGTTTCTTTGGATGTAGGCAGAAATGTCCGATTTCGAAAAGTGAAATCAGTATTTCAACTGTGCATCCAGATGTTTTGCAATACCATTGACTTAGTGAGTTGCAAAGCCAAAAGGTGGAGCAGTGAGAATAAACCAGAATGGGATCTCTAAATTCCTCATGTTCCAAGATCATGCCTCAATTAATTTGATGTTGGCAGTTGAATGTTCTTACTCATCAAATATAAGATGCTTGCACTACATGGAACATCAAATAAATACTAATACGTGAAAGCATGAAACATAGACGACGGGGACGGGAAAAACAGAACTTCTTTCATTTAGGTTTACAAACATTTTTTTGCTTTCCTTCAAGGTTTCATGTATCGGAATCTACTATCTCGAGAATTGTTCACCGTTGGCTGGACGCTCTGTACCAGTGTCTCCAGCCCTTCATCTCCTGGCCCTCGAAGAAAGAACTTCGGGAAACAATGCCTATGGGGTTCCGAATGTCGTTTGGCGTGGATGTCGTCGTTGTAATGGATTGTTTTGAACTATTCATAGAAAGAGCCACGTCGATGAATCCACGCTCGTTGTCGTGGTCTCAGTACAAGCACCACAACACAGTCAAATATCTGATAGGCATCGCACCTCAAGGTGTAGTGACCTTTGTTTCACGTGGTTGGTGTGGGAGAACATGTGACAAGGCTGTAACTGAGTCATGTGGCATACTAGACAACCTTGTTGCAGGCGACTCAGTGTTGGCAGACAGGGGGTTCACGATCGCAGAGTCTGTTGGCCTGCGTGGTGCCCGGCTCCACCTCCCTGCCTTTACCAGGGGCAGGCACAACTCGCCCCTGGGAGGTGGAGCGGACGAGAAAAATTGCAAATGCCCGCATACATGTGGAGAGGGTGATTGGACTTGTGAGAAACAAGTACCCAATCCTGAAGGCAACCCAATCCTTCGACATGCTGCTGCTGAGGGACGAAGATTTGACTGTGCTGGACCAAACGGTCTTTCTCTGTGCGGCACTGACTAATCTGTGCGACTCTGTTGTTTCGTCAGACTAGTGCAGGATTGGGACCAGGTTTGGTAATAATGATACTTATTACTCCAACTCCACATGACGAGATTAACATTTTGCCATTTCATCAAGCCATTTTTTGTAGAGATGTACGAATATTCAGTTTTCAAGTAATGAATTGAATATATTGCTCCATGCGATTTGTTATTAGAGTCTAGTCCAGTAGTCGTTTCTCAAAGTTTTGAATATTTTTCAGATAATTTCTGACAAGTCTCAATGGTTTAGTGATATGAACGTTTTCTTCAAAAGCGCTTATCACGGGCCTCCCATATGCACCGTAAAATATAACTGAGCTCTTTTGGTCGAGGCTATTCGAGAAATTATCACCAGCAGTATCGGTTTGCCTCCATTTGTAGTGTTGTTTCATGCATCCACTATTATGCCTAGGATTAACAGCACTTTTCACAAAACTGGTACACTCTTTTAGATCTTTGTGGATTGCAGGAACAGGTGCAACTAAAAGTAGCATTATTTGTTGTGTTGCAAAGCACTGGGCGAACTGTGATAACATGTTATCTCATTTTTCGTTTGACATTCATTTTCTCCGTTTCACTTACACACTTTGTAATCAGACTCTAGTACTCTACCCGAGTGGTTTTCTGTGACCGTGATGCTTCAGCAGTTTGTGTTCTGCAAAAATCCTGCTGTAGTCGACAAACTTGCACATTCTCCTAGTTTGTGTCTCTATTTAGTTACATCTCCTATGTGTCAGTTTCACGTAGCCTTGCATTCTTACAAAGGTTTCCGGGAAACCATAAGCTGTACTTTTGTAGACTGTGTAGCCCTTTATAAAATGCATGAACCATTCAATTCGAAAGATCACTCTTTACACGCCTGTCATTTTTTGTGTTGTGTGAAGTCTGAGTAATAATCACTGAAATTCAAGTAGGGCTGGATTTTCTTTTTAGTGTTCACATTTTTCTTTGATTCTTTTCCACTCAGTTGAACATGTACTGGAAAGTTGCTAAGTTTGAGTTTCCAGACACGACCTGTGCCTGCGACCAAAATTTGTAAAACAGCTCTGGGAGTACCACTTTTACATAAAAAGTCTTGCACTTAATCACGATCTCGTCATGAAGGGCAGCGTCGGCATACACCCTCTTAATAAACATTGCCTTGGTGGTCCAGAGGGCAAAGTCACAGTGGTTCTTCTTTGCAACAAGCATCTGGGTTTGCATCTGGTAGTAGTATGTGTGGGTGGTCTTCAGTGACACCACGCCGGTGCTCTCTTCCCGCTCCAAGCACTCTGGGAGAGACAGTAGTAGCTCGTCCAGGGTGCAATGCCTTTGGAGGTAGGGGCACTTGACCTCCACGAGCCCTAGGCCACAGCAGCTGCACTCCGTTGCCCCATCTGGAGTGGCTGCGATAAAAGGCAAGTCGGGGCAGATTAACAGCCCAGTGTCCACACAGGTGAAGCTTGGATGCGACAGTCCCATCACTTGGGTGTACAGTTGTCGAGCTTCATCTTCGTGTTCGATGCCCCAGGTTGTAGCAGGACTCTGAAACATACACTTGTCCGGGTGGCATATTTTTTTAGGAGGCTCAGTGCTGGCGCGTCCGTTGACGTGTGGCACACGGCTCTTGCGGTGGACGCCGTCGTTCTGCCCGACCTGAAGGCAAACCACTTCGCTGACCGGTGCTGCGTTCGTGTGTTCTCCTCAATCTCGTCTGCAACCTGCGAGAAAAATTGTAGAACATTGAACGCGAGTTATATCATAACATCAAAATGTAAGACGCACCAATTTTATGCATAAAAATTAACATAGAAGAGTGTAAAGGACACCCATGTTTACAATATGACAGAGTAAGTGCACTTTGTCTTCACCAGAGTAACTGCGCTTCGTCTTAACCAAATGAAGCCAGGAACCAGGTAATTGGCCTTAAAGTCTGGCAGCGACATGCATGTAATTTTAACCAAGGTAGCATAAATTCACTGATCAAAACTATGTTCTATTGTTCAGACCTAAAAACCGTGACCACTTTGGTCTCAATTCAGCTGAAGCTTGGTGTAATAATGGCTACATATGCTGCAGACAGGGAAGGGGGGGGAGGAGACTCGTTATTACAAAGTGTTGTAGATGGGGAGGAGGAGAGCAGGTTCCAGCAAAAAACGTTTTGGGAGGGCTCCGGGCCAACCCTCTGGCTACGTGCCTGGCTGTAGAGTCGTGTAATAACGAGGTTTCTATGCAGAAAAGAGTTTATGCAACTTAGAAACTAGGTCAGTTACGAACAGGGTGATTAATGATTGCTGTTGGGATAGCAAAGTAATACATGACCTGCCTACCTCTTGGTCAACCTTCAAGGAGCTTGCGAATGCCTCACAGTCCTCCTCAATTTCCTCCCATGGAGGTAGAGGACCTCCCTTGAAGAGGTTGCAAAGGAGTACCTCCTTGTATCTCCCTTCTGCTGGGACGTATGGAGCAGAATACCCGGGTACCAGTGCTAACAGTGCTGGCTTGGAAGGAGCTTCCTTCAGCTTGTCGTAGAAGGCACTTAGCATGGCCTGACTGGGCCTGGGCACATGCTTCATGAGCTTTTGTGGTGGTCTGGCGGCTTGCTCGTCCAGCTGCCTCTTCTTCATGGATGCCGAACCGAAGTCTATCTCGGCTACAGTCTTGCAGACCAGCTTCTTGACTGTTGGTGGCAGCCACGCATTTTCCCCATCTGTGCAGGCCTGACTATCCTTGTGCCTTACCACCACCTCCATGTAGAAAAGGATAGCCGCAACATGGGAACAGGCTTCAGCCAAGCCGGCCATGCACGTGCAGTGTGCGGTCACCACCTCGCCGTCTGGTCGTACGAAGGACCCATGGGAGCAAGGGCTTGGTGCTAAATGTCTGCGAGTGCTTTACCTGAAATATATAAGGGTACTTCATTATTTCTGTGCACGCAATACATCAAACACAAAATGGCCAATGGTGTAACTGGCCGAAAACTGTTTGGAATGGGCAAAAATTTACAGAACTAAGTATAAGCTTGTTGATAACTTTTCCCCCACATCACGGGACAACGTAGACGCGTGGGCACGTGGCTGAGTAGGATCATTTTGTTGTTAACTCGAGCAAACTCTCGAGGGGTTAAGGCGCCTTTCGGGGTTAGATGCTCGCGCTCGTACACTCATGAACACGACTGGGTGGAATGCGGTAGGTGATTTCCGCTCGCGGCGAGGCCACTTGAAAGCAAAAGCTGGTCAAGCAGCTTGACGCTGAAATTTAAACGCACCAATAATTTTTATTCAAAGCCCGCGAAGCCCGCGTCCCGCTCAAGCGAAATGTTGGAGGCGCAGACCGACAACTCCGAGTAATGCTGCTCCGCGGTAAACCACGTCCCACGATGTAACGCTGCGCTTTTACGCTAATTACGCGAGCCCCAGTCGTGCGACACAGGTTGAGAATACTACTATTTTTATGAATACCGGACCCATGCCACACAAACCCAAACATGCATTGTGGTTACTGATTCACTTACCTTCGCGACACACAGGACATTCTTGTCCGGCAGGACTTTAACCCTGGGCTGGCTAACCATCCGCTTGTTAAGTAATTATGCGCTTCCAGGGACTTGGAAGCTTTGAACTGTTCTCTAGAGTAGAAATCTTGTGCCGTTCACGAGATAGTCCTTGATGTCCGTCGTTTCCACGCGTGGATACAAGTTGACATCCACGAGGGTGTCCCCATCGTCGAGTAGAAGCGGATCGACGGATCCACACATCGCCACTTTCTGCTCGTACCGCGCCCGAACTCGCCCGGCGAGACTCGCGGCATATGCGCCTAAGATTAACATTGCTAGGCAGCACAGAACAAGACAGTCCGAAATGTGGAGATCAAAACTCGGCTCTATGGCAGCGCTGCTACAGCGAACTGACGCCAAAGACCTGCCAATATGGCGTACTGGCCGAAATCAGCCGGAACTGACGTCATA